>JAJIYU010010998.1:0-15604 GCA_030144865.1 Tinospora cordifolia
TCGGTGCCGCGGGTCCGCATTAACAAAGAGGTGTGGGAGCGGGGGGGGGGGGTTAGAGGTGTCTTCTTTTTTGGTATTTTTTTATTTTTTCAAACCGACAAGTTGTTATACCTTATAGATGACTAACAATTGCTGCAATGCTGTTTTTGGGTTGTAAAAGTAGTGCTGTTTTATTGGACATGCTTTGTTCAAATTCAGTGGTGCAAATTTATTGGAGGGATTGTTAATTTCTATAAAAATTGCAAGGGTAAAGCCCTGTAACTGATACTAAAACATCAAACCTGAGCTGACAAAGTGAAAGAAAATTCCCAAGAAATAAAAACAAATAAACGTGAAATACATGGTGGTTGAGGTAGGTGCGTGTTTCAGGTTGAGGATTGTCGTGCTTTGGTTTTCTTTTATTTTTACCAGCTTTGACTCGCGTGCGGTCGGTCTTGCGGTGGTGTGTTTGTCCCCTCATTTGTGCTTCCGTTTTGTTTTTGTTTTTGTTTTCTTTTGGGCTCCAATAACCACCACTGCTTGGCGGTTGCAAAATGCCGCCGAAGGGTGGTGCTATCAACTTTTAGAAGCTGGATATTGCCTCTTTTTCTCTGAAGCTGTTTTCAAAAAAAGTAAAAAAGTATTTTTGCATTAAAAAAAAAAAACTAATTTGGAGCATTGATGTTTACCATATTTCTTAAGATTTTGAGACAGGCTTCACCGTTTATTATACCGAGGAATTCATCTTCATTAGCACTAGAAAATGATATTAGCGAAATGACCATGCTTATATGTACTTATAACATAAAATGGACGGTGAATCCTAATTACGAGGTGGTCAAGACTAATTCTTTTCAGCTTCAATCGTTTCCAAAGAAGGCTAAACTAATGTGTTTGTTTTTTTATGTGGATTAATTCAATGCATGGTAATACCACGTAATATGTTGCAAAAATTTAATTTGAATACATTTTAGAGTATAATTTGTAATTTTATTTTGAAATTGTTTGAGATTTTATTTGTTGCCTCAATACAAAATTACTCTTAAAAAAATTAACATTAAAAGAAATTAATAATTTTAATAGTTTATTAAAAAAGTGGCCGGTGAGCCAAGTTATGGGCTTTATAAGTACAACATAAATAGATGGATATAATAAATTAGAGGGAAAAAAAAAGAAAAAAAAAATAAAGAAGAAAAAGGTAAAAGCACACTTTTACACGAAAAAAATAAGAATATTACAAAAATATTGTCATTTTTGTTTATATACAAAAATAAAAAATTAATAACAAAAATATCGGAAAATGGTTTAAATAGGAATTTAAAAAAAAACAAAAATCTCAAAAAATGGTTTAAACACGAATTTTTAAGAAGATGAAAATATCGGCTTAAAAAAAGTGGCACAATTAATGTGTGTAGGCAAAAGTATATCAGTTGTCAGAACTGCAGTTTTTGATATAATATTTGTATAACGTAGGAATAATATTAGGATACAACATCATAGCAGTACTTAAACTGCAGTGTGAGTATTATTTTCGAATAACTTTGGTATAACATATGTACACAAAGTAATATAAAGCTTAAAATTACAGTTTTTGGTATTATATTAATATATCATATGAATAATATGTGTATATAACGTAATATCAATGCTCAAATCGATCTGTTAGTATAAATTTCGAATAACATCAGTATAACATATGTATACAAAAAGATATATTCATAAACTGGTTTGCTTATATTATATTAGTATAACATCGATATAGCATGTGTATATAGCATGATATATGTTCAAAAAATAATCTGTTGGTATTATTTTAATATAACATTAGTATAACATATGTATACAAATGAGTATCAGTGTATACTGTTCTAACATTTAGTATATAATTAATATAATGTTAGTATACAATAATAAAAAAAATTACTTTTAGTATACAATCTTCAATTATAACAGTTATATCAAAACTTTTTAGTATAATGTGTGTATATAATGTGATATCTATTAAAAATGATTTATTGGTATTATTTTTGAATAACATTAATATAACATATGTTAGCAAAAAGATGACAGTGTTCAAAAACTGATTTGTTATGATAAAAATGAGATATAATGGTATATAATATTTAAAAATGACATATAATATAAAAATAGGTACGGTGTATACAATCTTTAAAAATAATATAATGATGGTATACAAAAAGGTTTGATATACAAAATCTGAGATGAGCTAACGTGTGTATTTAACGTGATATCTATTAAAAAATAATTTATTAGTATTATTTTTAAATAACATTAATATAACATGTGTATATAAAAAAAATAACAGTGTTCAAAAACTGATTTGTTTGGATAAAAATAGAATAAAATGGTATACAATATTTAAAAATGACATATAATAATATAAAAATAGGTACGGTGTATACAATCTTTAAAAATAATATAATGATGGTATACCAAAAGGTTTGGTGTACAAAAGTTGAGATGAGTTGAGTCAGATGTTTTAGGTATAACCATGGTATAACACAAGTATACCAATCTTTTCTATGTTATTCCACACGAGATGAACTGGGCCAGGTATTTAGGTATAACAATGGTGTAATATCGGTGTACCAATCTTTATTCCCCTTTCTTTATACCAATCTTTATTCCCCTTTCTTCGTTCTTTCTACTCTCCTCTTTTCTCCTTCTTTCTTCTTCATCACATCCGATCAGCTTTCTTCTTCATTGTAGATCAGAATGCCCAATACGCAGCCTTTGGTAGCTTCACCATCTTCAACACGGAAAGAGTGGGATCTGTTGGAAGCAACGCCGCTGGTGAACCGAAGAAGAAGAAGAAGAAGAACGTGACGCTACTTGCCGATCGTCAATCGCTGCTCACCGCTCATCGATCGCTGCTCGCCGCTCGCCGCTTGCTGATTCTGATCGCTGCTCACCAATCGTTGAGCGCTGCTCGTGCTTGCCGCTCGCCGATGTCGAGCGTTGCTAGCGCTTGCCACGTGCTGATCGTCGAGCACTGCTCGACACTTGTTGCTCGTCAATAGTTGCTACCCACTCGCCGTTGGTCGATCGCTACTCGCCGATTGTTGCTCCATTCACCTTCATCATTGGTTACCACTACTGCTTAAAGTGCACATGCTTGCGGTTGCACCTACTCCCTCCGTTCGTTGTTGTTGCTTGCTGCTTTTTCCTGAAATCTGTAGATCTTGAGTTCTTTTTAGTCTGAAAAACCATAACCTCCTTAGAATTTCGGATGCTTGTCGCTTGTTGCTTATCACTCGCTGCTTGCCGATTATTGCTACTCGTTGCTCTCATTCACCTTCTTCTTCGCTTACCATTGTCGCCTGAGGTGCACAAGCTCGTTGTCAAACCTGTTCCCTCCGTTCGTGCGGCTGCCTATTGCTTTTTTCCAAATCTTGTTGCTTTGCCCTCGTCCATGGAAAGTCGAAGACGGTTCATCTTTGGCATTTAAATTGAGCGATCTTTAGAGCAGCAAAGAATGACAGAAATGAACAAACGGGCAGGACATTACACTGGTATACAATTAGAATATGTCATGAGTATAGTATAAAGTGTGTTTAACCTTTGTATACAGATAGAATATTACAATTACAAACACTGTTGTAGAAATAAGCAAAAAAAATTGAAATAAAAACATGATTTTGTGAACTTAAATATATTTTTAAGTATTTTTAATAATAATTAATAATATCTGACATATCTGTGATTAAGTTAAAATGCGTACGTAATTTTTTTTTTTTTGTCAACTACAGCTTACAACTAGGGGGGGAAGGGTGTTCGATCCCTGCTCTCTCATGGGGCAGGGAGACACCATCTCCAGCTACTTAGAGCAGCTGGGGGTAAATGCGTACGTAGTAATTATGTTATTAAGTTAAAATATATAAATTTTTTTGTAATTTTGTTTAAAAAAAAAAAATCTCTCGTGCCCTACCAAGCCTAATTTACATTATTTATGGTGATGATAAGACCCTTGTATGGAGCTGTTTATGGCAAGCTCTAGATACGACAAGTCGTAGGTCTTGCATATTATTGGACTAAAAGCACGTCATCAAAATAAAATATGAACTGTCATTTCTCACGTTTATGCAAATAGTTGGGTCTACGCATCCACACGCATCGCGTGCAAGATCTGCTCTCAATTTTGCAGATAAACACGCTAGCTTTATGGTAGGCACAGACCAACTTTTAAACTTTGTGTGATCTTTCTACTTCAGTTTTGTCAACCCTGGAAAAGCCTTTTAATATTTACCACACCTATTTCTACCTAGACCTTCTTCTATTTTGACTCTAGAAACTTATTAGCTACACATCGTCATCATGGGTCCTCCCTAGCTTCATAGTTCGTCACGTCATCATCTTCAAAATCATCTTTTTAACGAATTAAAAAAAAAATCTAACAATAATTTGAGATCTCAGTTAGTACTAACAGCGCCCTCAACTCGTATAACCAATTCTAGCTTAGCTAGCTAGCAACCCTTCTAAATCTTATTTAAGATAGGATTATAGGCTCAATTTCAGCTTATATATAAACCCAGAAAATTATTCTCAGAACCCGCAAAAAATAATCATTAATTCTCTCTCTAACAAAGAGAGAATAGTTAGTTAGTTTGGGCTTAACAATTTTGGTTCCCAAGTTATCATCTCGATTAATTCTTGCTCAAATCAGTAGAAATTGAAGCATGCATGGATCAGTATCTTCTGTGGAGTTGGCACAAAATTTAACATATTATAAATGTATACGTGACCAAAAAGAATACAAATTTCATTATTGAATGATACTGATTCATTCCACAGGAATATGTACTCCTATAGAATGAATCAACTATAATTAAAAGTAGGCCAAAAACTGATAAATTTAATTACAGAGGTCAATCATATGTAGATATGAACTAGATGCAATTAAAAAAAAAAAAAGGTATGATCTAAATATGAGAGTAAGTGAATCCATGCTCATATTACATGTGTTATAGCTTGCTATCTAGTGACCTGGACCTCCATTGCTAGGCCCTGAGTAAGCTAACTTATAATCTGACGAGCTCTTCCCAGAAGACCTCTGGCTCCTTTCTTTCTTCAACCAAACTGAGTACCTGCCGACCTGTTCATCACGACCTGTGAGGATCTTCTCCTTCTTGATCTGATCAGGCGAATGAAGAAGGACTCTGCAATGAACAAAAGTAGTAGTCCCAGTAATTGACGACGACACCAACAACATTAGCATCAAAATCAGTGGCACCAAAGGAGCGTTTCTCATGGATAATGCCATCTCCAGTTATATATATATATATATATATATATATATACAAATTGTCTTCCAAGTTCTTCAGTACTATATCGATATACAAGTGTGTTGGTTCTTATGGAGATACAACACGACCCCTTTAGTAGCTAGCTGAAATATAGAGGATGGAAAGTAAGGGAATCAATGGAATATATATGGTGCGCAGCCTTGGAAAGAACTCGGCTCTCTATTTCTGAGTTATTTCATTTAATTTCACACTACGCTTTGGTACTTTGACTTTTACAGAAATGAACTGAGCGGTAATAGTAGTATTAGTAGTTATGGGCGTACTTGTCATATCTACGTGAGCGCTCAGCTACCCACCGGCACAGCACATGTTGGCTAATTGATGAACTAGCTATCCTATTCCTTTAATATTTGGGCTTATATGTTCGTAATTGTGTATACAAGTTAGAAAATGTCACATATATCATAGTATATAGGATAGGATGGTATTTAGCGTTCAAAATAAAAATTTTAGAGTAGCATCTTATATAAGGATGAACTTATTTATAGCGTTAAAATAAAGTTTATGTATTTGAAAATTAATTATATCTCACTAAATTGTAAGCCTTTTATGAGTAAAGAAGAAATTATTACTTCATATTTATGACAAAGAATTATGGAAATTCACTGTCAAATTTAACAGGGACCCTAACTTTCGGTGTGCCGGTGTGTGGTGTGGTCGCTTCACACATTGGGTTCGAGTCACACGTGGGCACGCTTTAGCTTTAGGTGCTGGTATTACGCGGTCTGCTGGCTTTTTGGCAGGAGAGATGAGGTGGCGAACAGGGCGGCTCTCGACCAACGTTTCTGATCACTTGCTCTGTCCATTTCTAGGAATCAAACGAGCAGTTGGAAATTTTAAGCGTGTTTGGCTTTTATGTGAAAAGAACATGCTGGTGAATTTTAATTCAGTTATCCTTTTTTTGGTTTTCTTGATCATGAAAGAATTAAACAACATTTGGTAGTGACGAAAGGAATTTAATGAAAATTACACTTGAAAAAGGGTGAACTTCGTTTGCACACGCCGGTAGTTGATATCTAAAAAGATTTACTTATAGAATTAAAGAGCAAACCATCTTCTTATTTCAAAGATAACAGAAACAGAATACAACCTCCCTATTTATAGGGTAAAGACGAATCTGATTAACAAAGGAACATCTAGTGTATACTAACAAAAACTCTAACTACCAAACTACAATCAACTAACGTGTTGTTAGAAAAACAGAACCTATTACAAAAAACAAAGCATTGCCATAACAAAGAAATAACAGAGAAACAAGAAACAGAGTATCGCCTATCCTATACATTCCTTAACACCCCCTCAAACTCAACAAGGAACATGACAAATGTTGTGTTTGAAACGAAAAGAATGAAAATGAAAGAAGATAAAGCCTTTTTAAAACCATCGGCAACTTGAGCTGACTCAGGAACATGAATCATACTAATCTCCTTGCGTGCCACCTTTTCTCGAACAAAGTATAAATCTAATTCAATATGCTTAGTACAAACATGAAAAATAGGATTTGTAGATAACAAGACGGTACTCAAATTGTCACAATGAAGAACTGGTATTGAAGATTGATGCAAGCCCAATTCCCACAACAACCACTGTATCCACATAAGTTCAGTAGTAACATTGGCAATACTTCAATACTCAGCCTCTGTTGAAGATCTAGATAACGTGGATTGCTTCTTGGATTGCCAAGTTATCCAATTTTCTCCCAAGTAGACACAGCAACCCAATGTTGAGCGTCTATCGTCTACATCTGCCCCCCAATCTGCATCACAGAAGGCAGTTAGAGTAAAACAACTTACAGGTTTGAGATGAAGTCCCCAATCCATATTGCCAAGTAAGTATCGTAAAATCGTTTTAACTGCTTGCCAATGAGTTTATAACAAATTTTGCATAAATTAGCAAACTTTATTAACAGAAAAACCAATCTCAGGATGTGTAATGGTTACATATTGTAAAGCCCCCACAATTGACCGATATAATTGCACATCTTTTACTGGAACTGACCCTTCTTTGATGAGAAGTAAACCACTAACCATGGGTGTGGCTACTGGTTTAGCAAACTGTATCTTTGTTTTGGACAGAAGCTCCAAAATGTACTTGGTCTGAGAAAGAAACAATCCGCCTGCTACTTGTTTAACATGAATGCCAAGAAAATAAGACAAAGCTCCTAAATCCTTCAAAACAAATTGGGAATTTAGTCTTTGCATCAAGGATGTAATCTCAATTGTGCTGCTACCCATAAGAATTATGTCATCAACATAAATAAGTAGATAAAGAGTAAAATAAGGAGATCGACGAATGAACAAGGACTGATTAGTCTTTGCAGACATGAACCCAAGGTCAAGTAATACCATATGCAACTTTTCAAACCAAGCTCAAAGTGTTTGTTTTAAGCCATAAATTGCTTTATGAAGACGACACACCAAATGCTTAGTTGCTGGTGTGACAAAGCCAGGAGGTTGCTGCATATACACCTCTTCATGCAAAACACCATTACAAAACGCATTATTAACATCTAACTGATGAATTGACCAGCCATGTGATAAAGCAATAGATAATACCACTCTAGTTGTCACAGGTTTTACCAAGCTCCGATACCATAAAATAAGAGAGAATAAAGATGACAGAGAAAGAAAATAGATATTTGGAGAATGAAAATTGTATACGTCTTAGTGAAGCACTTTGATAGAAGAGTTACAACAACCCTTTTAATTTATAAAATGAAAACAAAAAAAAATAACTGCTAGCAATTCAAATAGAATCCCACATAGTTCTCCAAATGACCATTATTCAGAAAAATTCTAGTGAATTGAAAGCTCACTATTTGAATAAGCCTATCCCTAGAAAATAGCAACAAGAATTTAACCTAGTAAACGACCAAAAACAAACACAGTTAGATGCACTAAATTGTAATACATAATTGCCACAAAAATGCATTCGACATTCAAACCAAACGACCTTGATATCATGTTTCTTATTCATTTCTCTATAAAAAGGTTACAAAAAAAGATGTTTGTTGGGACATTGTCTTTTGTCACAAGTATCAAACAATAGTTATGTATATATAAGAATTGCAATTAGTTGCATGTATAACACTTGAAATAGTTTTTTAATTAAATATTCTATATATATTAAAACATATTTTTTAAAAAATTAATTTTGGTACTTTCAAATTTTAGGAACAGAAAATATAATCGTTAGCACGGTTTTGATTCTAGCTTAAAATGAAACCATGGTCATCCTACTTACAATGTAAAAAGCATCTTGTGTTTGTACCTTACCATGAGAAGTTATGTCATACATATTATTTATGAATAATTGTTTTATTATTTTTTATGTAGTAAAAAGCTAATACAATTGTACTATCATGTGATAGGAGCACACAATTTAAGTTACAATTAGGTTTATATGAGAAAGAGATGGAATTGAGTCAATTGTGATTGCTCACAGGAAGAGTTTCTATTTGAAGTCTTTATTTATAATGAATTTGTATGTGAGTACAATAAGGAAGGATTAGCTACTTTGTGTTAGCTTTTTATTATTTATTTATATAGTTATCTTAAGGTTTATCTTAATTTGTATCCACTAAAGTATGTAAATTATCACATATATGGATGAATGTGTATATATATATATATATTCGTGGATTGCATATTGGTATAATAATGGATACTAGATTATAATACCCCAAAAGCCTATAAGTTACTGGTGGACGGTTAAAATAAAATAATTAATTAAATAAATAAGAGAAAATAAGATACTTAAAAACCATGTAGTATAAGTTCAAATAAACTTAAAATAACTACAAAAATAATATAAATTTGGAAAGTACGAGAAATGGCAAAGAAAAAAATACAAAAAGCCAAAATTCTACTGGTTTACCGCGGTAAACGGAAGTGATGACTGGTTTAATCCCGGACAAACTTAGAAAATAAAAAGAAAAAACGTCGCCTTATTTACCGCGGTCAGAACCCGATAATCCTATAATTACGACGATAATTCATAGATGACCGCGGTAATCGCGAGAGAAAACCCAAAAATGAACCAGGAGCATTGTCCTAGTTACCGCGGTCACTGATGCGATAATACCAATGACCGCGATAATTCTTCAGTGACCGCGGTAATTCGTCATTTTCTATAAAAACGAAATGTTTGCGCAGAAACCATAGGTCTGAATTTCTTATGCCACAAACCATAGTTTTCTCCCCAAAACTCTCACTAAGCTTTCCAATCTTGTTTCTTAACTTTTCTTTTCAGTTTTAAGGGTGGTCTGAGCTCATTCAAACCATTATTTACCATTTTCAAGCTTCGATTCACCAAGAACAACATCAACAAGGATGGATATGAGTTGAGGCATAGTTGGAAACGTCTTGTGTTAAGGTAAATCATGAAACTCCACTTGAGATCTTGCTTTCTTAGCACTTTAAATCATTTTCTTAAGTGTAAATCATTTTTCTTGAGTTGATGTGTGTTTTAAGCCTAATGTGTGTGTATTGAGGTGTTAAACACATGTCGCCGATTCTAGCGATTGCGAAGCATTGCTGTAGTAATCTATTGTGTACCCCGTCTTTTTTTTTGTTTTCGTTCTAGCCTTGGGTATATCGTGGAATACTAATGCAAATGACACAAATCTAGGACTTTGACCATGTTTGAATGCTTTAGACTC
Organism: Tinospora cordifolia; assembly: GCA_030144865.1. Taxonomy (NCBI): domain Eukaryota; kingdom Viridiplantae; phylum Streptophyta; class Magnoliopsida; order Ranunculales; family Menispermaceae; genus Tinospora; species Tinospora cordifolia. The sequence continues at coordinate 9,964 of JAJIYU010010998.1, forward strand.
ACAACACCTTGGTATTGAAATCTCATAGCTTGAAGATCTAAGGTCTGTACGGCGAGGAGCAAGGCACTAAGAAAAGGAGATACTAAAGTAGGTGGGATTTCCTTGCTCACTAGTATTATTTAAATTTTGAATGCATAATGTGATGATTGGTTAGCTTATTGTATATTTAGAAACATGTTAGGACTTGCTTGGTTGATCTTGATTGGCATGATCCATGATTTACCTGTATCCGATTAGTTTGCTTGAAAGTTATTCCTGATGATTACGCATGGATTCGAATGGAATGTGAAACTAAAAAAGATTAAATGAAGATTTAAAACTCCACGTATTAGGGTGATGATAGACTGGATAACATCATCCTGGGTGTCCCTACCTAGGCTACTTGCAACAACTTATTGTTCTTCGGATGAAAAGGTAAGGCTGCATAATGTTACCTCTATCTTTAGATGTGGGATTGTATAATAATATGTCACATGGCATTACCAGAGTCACTGCCAGATTCAAAGGTAATAGGCTACATAGCGTTACCTCCAGAGTCGCTCCCGAGACCACAGGGGGACACTAAAAGCAAATCTTTTTCGATCATAGGTTACAACCAAATAACCAACAAAGTGTTTGAAATACTCTAATGTAATGAAAGTGTTTGCATGTTATGTATTCTAGTCTTTATAATGCTAGTGATGTGTATGAATGATCCAATGGGCTCTCGAGCCTATCCCATTATATTATTACAGGTGATCATTGACACTACAGGAGCAGGCCAGCTACACGGGGTCGTCATTTTGATTGATACCTCACTGGAAGGTTATCATAGTTTTCAACTTTCTTTTTGGTTTTTTATTTTATTATTTTATTGTAAATAATTTGAACTGGGCATGTGCCTCCCAACTTTTAAATTGTCTTTCTCATAAATTTTGGCACGTATCAAACTTGGCCACGGGCCTTATTGTATTTGTTTCTAAATCGTATTTCCATGATTGAATTTTGTAAGTACTTCAACTGTTGGATGCTTTTCCTTAATTGAATCTCCTTTTGTTGACAAAAAAAACTTGTATTTGAAAGAATACTATGTATTTTAAAGTGATTTCATTACTTATTTAAAAGAAAGGTTTTGAAATATGAGATAGATAGAATGAGAACGAACCGAAAGTGGCCTCCAGCTCTCGGCAAACAACCCAAGCCCGACATCTCCCACTAGACGGGCGCACGCCATCTCCGCGTTCGGCCCTGGCACCTCGTCGCCTGATCAGAGAGAGGGAAAATGGGAGCTGGGGTGTCACATAAATTCTTAAGAACTTGATTTTTTTTTTCATGTTTAAGTATATTTTGGTATGAAAATTGTGTTATTGGACATACGTATATTGCGGGGTTTGATAAAAAGGGTTACACATGACACCAAAGATATCAATAAGGAGACAATATTCTTGCAGTCTTGTGGTCATAAGCACATGCATCTCAAGATTTTCTCTTGTATGTATTTACAGTAGGGTTTATTACCCAATAACAATTACTTATTTACCACTAAAAAAACATGTGGGTCGCAGACACCTTCAACGGATTAAATTTTCTTTTTTCTGTATGTTTGCAAAGAATGTTGAATAGTGTTGGTCATTAATTAAGTAATTTATCCATTTCTTTGAAATTGTAAGGTATGATTAACTAGCTCCGTTACACCTATACCTACCCTTTGACGCTCAAACCTTGCTTCATCTGCTTTCAAATTTTGAACTAGTTATTATACGCCAGCACCACCAACCATATACAACAGCTGGGTCATAATAGACCAATATATATATATGTGACCTTTATGAAGGTCTGCGATGGTTTTGGTAATTCAAATAAAAAGTTCAACTCTTCATGCCAAGCTTTATGTCACCATGATCAACCTTCTTTAACCGTTGAATTTTGTAACTCTGGGGAAAACAGGAAGATTCCAAGTGCTCTTTTTACCCATAGATGACTTCTTAATTCTATAAGTCAAATTAACAATTGACTTTTGGGCATGCCAAAAAAACAAAAAATCAAATTTATATAGGTATGTCTAAGTAGAATAATAATATAAGAATAAGTTCGTGTAAAAATGAAATGAGATCTAAAGTTGACCAAACTACTGGCATATATGCTACATAGCATTATAGCTGAATATTTCTTGTATGTACCGACGGAAATTCATAAAATGAAATGAAGAAAATACATAATATTTGAAAATTCAATTGCGTGAATAAAAAAGTTAGGGTAGATGTAATTTGTTAGCTATTTTTTTTCTCCACGAAATATTCTCTCAAAGAAATATTTTTGAGGAAATGTACTGAGAACTATCATAATTGTTTAGTTAGACTAATTTAATTTTGTGCAAAAAAATTTAATAAGAAAGTTTTATTTTTTTCACCTAGTTAGCAAAGAGAACATTGGTAACATAATATGGGCTTTAGAAGGTTTTTCAATTTATTCTTTATATATATATTTTTGTTAATTAAACATAAAAAGTCATAATTTTCTTATAATCAAACACGTCGTGAATTTCATGTTCTATGTAAAATGTCATCAGCATTGAAAGCCCATAGACATCAAACATAAGGGTTCAAAGTTAAAAGAGATAATAATAATAATAATAATAATAAATAATTGATTGACGTGCCAATACTGAAAATTAAGTGTTGTAATGCTGCCGTATTCTAGTCATGATGGATGATCGAGTTGCAAATATCTAACTTATTTAACTTTGTACATGAATATATTTATGCATACAAGATGCAATTTTGAGGCTCATATATAGAAATATGAATTCCTTCTTAATTAATAATAATAATACTACTACAAGGCATGGTTAATTTGTAACAAGTTCGTAATTAGTTACAGGTTTACACGTTAAAATTTGAAAATATAAATTTGTTTTTTGAAAACTATCAGACCTTTGGTATGTAGCGTCAAGTGTGTGATTTGACAAACTGGCTTAGTTCTAATGATCGATAATCATTATTGGCGTCAAATCAGAAAAGAGAAATTTCTAATTGGTGGGTGTCATGTGTTGAAATATGAGCTCACTATTGGAGTTGAAACAAAATGAAAAAAATTAGGTTGAAATGCCGAATTTAAAGTTTCCATGACGGAAGCAAGTAATCTATTTTTCTCTGTATGGAAAGATAAATGGCCAACCTTAGCTACTGCAGCTTGTCTAGTTGTGGGCCTTATTCCATTAAACATAGAACTTACCTCACATTTCATTAATAGACATTAATACATTTGCTAGATTTGTTTACTAATATTTATTCTAATTCTATTTTTCCGCCTGATTGTTTGTGTATTTGGTGGTCTTCCTTATATATAAGCTGTAGACTCTCTCTGCTCTCACTCTCTCTCTCTCTATATATATATATGTTATCTACATATATGTTGATTATTAATTAATCTAAGGAAGGTGGTGTTTCATACAATATTATTAGAAGTCATATATATCTAGCTATCATCTTTATACAATTCCCCATTTTAGAATAAAAAATGTTAAAATAATTGCTATTGGTCCATATATATATATAACTGTAATATTTATAATTATTAAATAAATAAGTGTTATATATATTGATGAATGTAATGATTCTATCTATGATCATAAATGCTATAATTACATAAAAATAGAACTATACTTTAGTTAATTTAGTGTTTTCATGGAATGAAATGTCTCAAAGCTTTGTTTTTAAAAAATTATGATTGCAACTAATAAATAATCCTAATGAAAGAAAATAAAAAACGACTTGCAACATTATTATGTTCAATGAAGGTTCTTATTACCATTATTATTATTGTTATATATTTTGAAATCTCAATAAGTGCCATCGACAACCTAATAATTTCATTTGCTAGAATTAGAGTTTTTTCTTGCTTATTTTTACCATAACCCTTTTTACATTTTTAACAAATTAATACTGCACGCTTTACGTCATCAATTAATTATTTTTTTAATATATTTTTTTTTGACACTTCTCAGGCATTATATATATCTATATATATTGAATTTACCATTTTAAGTTTTACTCGTTATGTCTCTTGTTTTGTTTTTTGTTTTTTTTTTGTTTTTTTTTGTTTTTTTTTTTGTTTTTTTGACAAGCCCTTATTCGTATTTTAAAATGGTTTTACTTATTCTGATCATGTTATAAAAGGGCGAAGCATGTCTTTTTTTTTTTAAATAAAAAATCTATTTTGTTTTAATACATACACTAGGGAATTTTTTTTAAAAAAAAAATCGTAATGGAGTTGAATTATATAGTTTTAATATACATTTTGAAGCGTGAGATGGATTGTTTTGTAGAACCGAGAAAACTATTCCCATCCGTTCATCAACGGAGGGAGACCGCGTACCCCTTCAGCCATATTAGATCTTCTCTCAAATTTTTTCTAATGGATATTCCAAGTTACTTGGCCACCTTGTGAACTTTGTGTTGTCTTTCTACGTACTTACAGTTTTGTCAACCTGAAAAGACCTATAATACTTACAACACCTATTTCCAGCTAGAGCTTCGTTTACTTTGACTCTTGAAAATTATTAGCTACACATCATCATCATCGTGGGTCCTCCCTTGCTTCATAGTTCATCACATCATCGTCTTCAAAATCATCATGACGATTTAAAAAAAATGTAACAATCCATTGAGATCTCAGTTGGTACTAACAGTGCCCTCAACTCGTCTGACCAATTCTAGCTTAGCTAGCTAGCAATCCCTCTAAATCTTATTTAAGATAGGATTATAGGCTCAATTTCAGCTTATATATAAACTTGTTCTTATCATTATAAGATTACTATTTCAATCCACACATACCCAGAAAATTATTCTCAGAACCTACAAAAAATAATCATTAATTCTCTCTCTAACAAAGACAGAATAGTTAGTTAGCTTGGGCTTAATAATTTTAATTTCAAGTTACCATCTCGATTTATTTTTGCTCAAAGCAGTAGAAATTGAAACATGCATGGATAAGAAACTTCTGTGGAGTTGGCACAAAATTTAACATATAAAAAATGTGTACGTGACCACAAAGAATGCAAATTTCATTATTGAATGATACTGATTCAATCTATAGGAATATGCACTCCTATAGAATGATTCAACTACAATTAAAAGCAGGCCAAAAACTGATAATATAATTACAGAGTTCAATCATATGTAGATATAAATTAGATGCAATTAAAAAAAAAAGTAAGATCTAAATATGAGAGTAAGTGAATTCATGTTCATATTAAATCTGTTATAGCTTGTTAGCTAGTGACCTGGACCTCGATTGCTAGGCCCAGAATAAGCCAACTTATAATCTGACGAACTCTTCCCAGAAGACCTCTGGCTCCTTCCTTTCTTCAACCAAACTGAATACCTACCAACTTGTTCATTGCGAGAAGTGAGCATCTCCTCCTTCTTGATCTGATCAGTCGAATGAAGAAGAACTCTGCAATGAACAAAAGTAGTAGTCCTAGTAATTGACGACGACGCCAACAACATTAGCATCAAAACCAGTGGCACCAAAGAAGAATTTCTCATGGTTAATGCCATCTCCAGTTATATGTATACTAACTTGTCTTCGAGTTCTTCAGTACTATATCTCTATACAAGTGTCTTGGTTCTTATGGAGAAGGTTGTTATTTATATATATA
>JAJIYU010010999.1:0-15639 GCA_030144865.1 Tinospora cordifolia
GGAGCCTCAATTGATAGACCTGGCTCGACCGCACCCCCGGATGCGACAGCCACTCGTCCTCGATGTTCTACCACATTTAATACCCTAACCCGCACTCGGACCTCGATATTCAGTGCACATTTTCATTTAAATCACATTTAAAGATTGCAAATGCATTTCAATATGTAAGAACATTTCATTTATGATAGAATAACAAGTTAAGTGATAAATTAAGAAACACGACTCACAAGGATGCTCAGCTGTCGGTGCTCCTCTAGTGACCGGTCACGTCCCGCTGATGTTTGATCCTGCGTGATCAACTTACTTTCTTAACATCCACATAAAACTTGGCTCACATTCTAACTTTATGGTTTTTGGTCAATCAAAAGATTGACTTGGTCAACTATAGTCAACTCTATCTAAACCTAACCCTCGCCGACCTGTCAAATCGATAAGGTTAACGTGGTTAACAAGGTCAATTAATCCTTTAATATTGACTCAAAATACTAAAATATGTATTATCAACATGTGTCCCACCCTTGGTACACAATAACCAGCCACTTTCATAAATTTGGCAGTTCAATACATAAATATTATTTCCTATGTTTTATATTTTCCTAATAAGTATTTTATAATGTTATATACTTGTTATAAGATGTTATTAATGTTCAAGCAAAGATAAATTAAGATTGAACTATGCACCATTATAAGATGTTCATTGATGTTCAAGCAAAGATAAATTAAGATTGAACTATGCACCATTATAAGATGTTCATTGATGTTCAAGCAAAGATAAATTAAGAATTGAACCATGCACCATCGCAGTGGTCTATGGGGGATCATTGTGGATGTTCTTGCAATAAGAAATGATAGGTTTGTCCCTAATTCTCGATGATAGGACTATGGGTATGACTCTAGTTCTTTGGTGATGAAGTGATGGGTGTAATCCTAGTTTTTAGGTTAGATAATGAGTGTGCCCCTATCCAATTGGAATCTAGCATATAATGCATTTTCTAGTTTTCTTTGATATGATAATGATGAGAGAACACCAGGGTTTGGCCCTTCGGTCTAACTAACAACTGATGAATAGTTGAATGTTTGAAACATCTAATGCTTTATAAGTGTTTCCATGTTCTGTATTTGATTTAAATAATGTTATTGATGTATTGTGTATGATCTATTGGGCTCTTGAGCTCACCCCACCATTTTCATTTCACGAGATCATTGAAGAAGTTGGTGAGTACTACTTTAAGGACATAGACAATTATAGATCGTAATACTGAGATTATTCTCTAATGTTTAATTGAGTACTGATATTAGATCGGGCACATGCCTTATTAGATGATTTTAATTGTTGAGCCTTTATTTTGGGTTGGAGTATTTTGGATAGATACTTGAGATTTCCACTCTGAGTTTCATAAGTTTGGTTATACAAAATTGTTACCTCATTTATTAGAATAATTGTTTTCTATTAGATAAATCTTAGTTGGTCCAAGAGTTTGATGTTTTATTTATATGAGATATGTTCTTGGTATGTCCAAGAGATTAATGAATTATTTTTTATGAGATCTGGTATGTCCAGAAGATATCTAATGAGAATTGAATGTGAGAAAAGAAAGTAACATCCTGATTCTTGGTGGATGACATGTATGCCGACATTTAATGGCATGTCTCTCAATGCGTGATAGAAACAAAGGACTGAGAACTGGGGTGTTATAGTGGCATAGTGGATCATGAATGAAAACTTTTAAGACATAGTTCAGAGACTGAAAATGTGTGTAAACAAAACATTGGTTTGGTAAGGACAAGAGACCAAGAGGATTTTGTATCTTTGGTTTCTGCATGGTATGGGACGCATATGAACTAAGGGGTATGGAGGAATCTTGGACTCAAATATTGACAAGCCATGTTTGGTGAATGATAATTGACTTTGGAAGAGCTTGTTTCCTTATGCATTGCTAGTATGAGACAGTTAAGTGTAGTCAGACTTAGGAGGCCTTAGTCATCAAGACATTTGCAAAATTGTTTGGTGTAGTGAGATCTCTGGGTGAAAGCCTGTGTCACCGAGCAAGAGTCGTATGAGACACTTGAACTCAGAGGCATCGATGGAAGCTTGAGAATTTCTCTGTCCTAGCATGGAATTGTATGATTGTTCGAATGCATGCCATATTTATTTGAACTTCACACACACACACACCCACACACACACACACATATATGAGTTGTTTTGTGACCATGAAACTCAAACCCTGTATCCAACAACATTAGAGACCTTGAAAATCCTCAAACATAACTTAGCAGAGTAAACTGATAGGTTACTGAACAAATTGAGAACCTAAAAACATAAATCTAGCATCATGTAACACGTCGTCTCCTCCTTGTGGCCCCTTTTTAACTGGTTCCAGTTTAGAGGGTCATAATTATAGGAATGCCCCCATATGATAACATTAACAATAGTCGGCACTTTCCCATCTCATGAAAATCATCTATCATCTTGGGCCACCCTAGCGGTGGTGCGTCACTTTATCTCTTTTTCTCTTTCTCTTTCTGTGTCATTGTCCCAACTTTACGAGACATCTTGTGTCATAATAACTCATAGAGATTCCATAAAAGCAAGGATACTTTGAAAGTATTTGATAAAATAAATCAATATTATTTATTTAAAAATCACTATTAATATTCAAGAGGCGCAAAATCTTTGATTTTATTACAATGAAATAAATTAACGAAAGAAAGTTAGGGCCAACATGTCCATCTAATAAAAGTGGATTCTGAAATAAAAGTTAATTGAGTAACATTTATTAGTCACTTAGCCTTTGATCAATTATTTCTTGAAATATTTGAAAAGGAGGGTAAGCTCAAATCCCCAGTGGATCATTGCAAATATTTACATTATTATTTCAATCAAATAAAACATACATATCATTCACTTTCATGAATTAGGCGATTGAAACAATCAGTTATTTATAGTTGACATTAAGACCGAAAGGAATATACCTCAATGTTCCAAGTTTGGGGAGAGAGATCAAATACAGATGCTCAAACCAGTCACTGGGGATGTTAGGTTAACTATGAATGCCAAAATCAAAATCAAAGTACGGGTAAGCCAAGTCCCAGCTAGAACACTCATGGTGAAAAACCTTTACCGTGCCGATACATGGTTATAATCTTTATTTACTCTTTCTTTAATAGTGAACAGTGGCATGATAAATCCAAGATAAATACGAAAATAACATCTACGAGGTAATATATTATTCTAAACTCTTAAACTTTGTTTTCTTTACTCTTTTTCCCATCTATTTGAGAGTTAATTTTCCATCAACAAGTCTTGTATCACTTGTTTATTTCCACCTTTAAAATAGATCCATAAATCAGTCCAGAAGGATCCAAGAAGCCTTCTATGAAAGATACATCATTAACAAGGCGTTTCAAGCAATGATAGTAAGGTATAATGATTCTATTCCTTTCTAATGCTCACTTTTCGATTTTCAACAATTAGTCTAATGCATTAGGAGGTTATAAATCTATGAAAACATGAAAACTTGAAGGAAATCATGTCCACATGGGGGAAGGGATCAAATATGCATGTATGCTCATGAAATCAATGATTATGTATGTCGTATGACACGTGCAGTATTCAATATGGTAAAAGAATTTAAATAATGCATTATTTGATGAAAACAAGAAAGTTATGTTGCTGAAAAATTATGAATTTAGTTGCATAAGATGTTAATTTTAGGATATTGTGGTAGAACATAGTAATAAAACATGTTTGCATGAATTAACTAGTGTATATGCACGATTAAGGGGTGGTTGAGTGTAATTGCGTGTGGGGCATGTTTTCATGCATTTAAATGTCAAAAACCAGAAAGATGGTTCACCAGAAATTGGGGATTAAACATGATTAAGTGATTAAAAAAAGGGGTCTAAGGTTTATTATATGTCAAAAAATGAAAATATGCATGTAAGTTATGAAAATGACAATGATCTCTTCCACTTGATGCATGTTGATTGTGGCTGAACATTTACTAGCCCTAAAAGTGTTTACAAAGGTCTAGAAGTGTTTAAAGGATGAATGTTCATAGTTGGAAAAGGGGTTAAATCCAACAATGGAATAAGTACAATAGGGCGCACTAAATGCATTGAGAAGGAGAATGATGCACTGTTTATTATGTTTAGTAAAAAATTAGTAAATTTATGATTTAAAAATATTAGATGAACACTTCAATATTTTATATTGAGAATGCATGAAATTTGGGACCATAATGCACGAAGAAAAGGACTTGAAAATTTGCACTGACAAGGTGGAGATGATTACCCTGTTCTTTAGTATTATCTAAGTTTTAAACATGGAATGTTTGTTTATATTAATTGAATGCTAAAAGAGCTAGAAGCATTCTAGGATATTATTATAAAATATTGAATTTGATGAATGTATGATGTATGATTGCTAACATGTTGTATGACCCAAATTATGGGGAGCATTGTTTCAAAATAAAATATGTTGTATGGATTTTATGTTGCTTAACATGATCACTGTGACCTAATGCATGAATACTTGTTTTCACAAGCTTTCATATATCCTTCAATTATAATATGATGAACATGCTAGAAAATTAAAATTGTCCATCACTTTAAAATCAAAGTAATAAATATCTTAACTACATATTGGGATGATGATCGACCATTAGGTGTCATCGTGGGTATCCCTAACCTAGACTTGGCTTCGAACATTTATTTATTTCTTGAGATTAATACTAGTATCATGACAATGATAGTGGTGAGATGGGATTGAGGGTCATAGAGGACTTCACTCCCTAGTTAGGGTTCTCAATAGGTACCCGGCCTTTTGGTGTTACCTCTAGATGATATCTCGAACCACAATGGGACAACGAGGTGAATTCTTTTGGTTTTAAAGACAATGCAAAACAATTAAATTGTTTGAGTTGCCTAATGTTTGATAAGTATGTGCATGTTTTGAATTTTGACTTGAATAATGCTTGAGATGTATTGTGCATGATCCACTAAACTCTTGAACTCACCCCACTCCTTTTTTAGGTAACTATTGAAGATGTTGTGCTGACAAGTATTGTTGAGTCATTCCTTAGTAGCAATATGCCTCACTGTTGAGGACATTGTAGGAATAGAAGTGTATTTTTTATTTTTGAAAGGCATATAACCCATTGCATTTGTTTATATGTTAATCTTAATTGCCAGTTGGAGTTCGGCCATTGGGCCAAATATTAGCTATTTTTTTATGTTCCTTTAGACTAGCATGTCATCCCAGATTTTAACTATTAATTTGAGTTGAATTATTTATTCATATATATATATATATGCCCTCAGTATTCGTTTACCCTTGCATTATTCAAATGTCATTCCCAAATTTTTTTGCCAAGTAGGCAAACAATTTTTATACTTGAATTGGTCAGATATTATTCTCACATTATACCACTATTCACACAGATTTGTGTGTTATTCAAATATTATATATGTATTATTTGTTTGTTATACCTGCATTATTCATTCAGAAATACCGTATATATATATATATATATATATGTTTCTAAGATATTTCAACTTGCACACGCGTATAAGGAAACTCAAAAGAAGGAAGCTTGCTTGGTATGAGAGCTAAAAATCGTTACTATAGAAGTCTCTTATTTGTACTGTATTCTAGTACGATAGAAGCAAGGGGAAGGCTTGGACTTCCTAAACGAGGAATGCAAGCTTGATCCGATCTTTAACTGAAGGGTTGGGCATATCCCAAAAGAGAAGCCTAAGCCCAACTCAGTCAGTAGAAGAAGCAAGGGAAGGATTGACCTCCCTTAAGGGGGAGGGCTGTCCTGACCAATAAGAGTTAGGTGTTTGTAAGCGAGGGACAAAACTAGATTCCTCTAAATGAGAAAAACAGGACCGGCCCGGTTTGAAGAGGGAGTTTTAGGGGAATCCTTCCCGCCTAAGCAGTTTAAATGATTCAAGTGTTTAATAAGAATATATATACTAGCTCGGTTCGAGGAGGAGGTTTTAGGGGGATCTTTCCTGCCTAAGCGGTTCAAATGATTTAAGTGTTTAATAAGAATATATATACATAGATACATACATAGATAGATACATACATACATATATATATATATATATATATATAAAAGCAGTTCAAATGATTCAAGTGTTTAATAAGAATATAAATATAAATATATAACACCTTTCCTCGTAAGATAGCCAAAGTACGGTTGAACAATCGACATGATATATTTGCTCACATTCCGGGCGAGGGTCATAATTTGTAGGGACATCCTATGCTGTTAATAAGAGGAGGTAGAGTAAAAGATTCGCCAGGTGTGAAATCCTATTGTATTCGAGAAGTCAAGGATTTGCTGGAAATTCTGGCAAATCTAAATACGGTGCGAAAAAACTAAAATTGATATGAATGGAAGATGCATCTAGAACTTGTTTTTATCAGTCAGTCAATGGAATAACCACAACGTTAGGCCCCTAAATAGAACTATACAGAGCCCTTCTGAGTGACCCATAGTATAATATACTACACGTGCCAAGAAAGAGTGTAGTAGACTCCATTCGCTCGTGGAGGAATAGTCCAAAAATATGCTACTTTTAGGTGTAGTGTAGTCAGCTTCTCATAGTTGCTCGTTCATAAATTCACTCGTTATCTAACAAGTGGAGCAGTAGCTTTATAGCGAACGCCTTACGTCCATGTTTGCTCATGGCTTGCATGGTCTTACATATATAAATATGTAAAATACTAGGGAATACCAGCTGATGTGGTGAGTGATCGGTATGCTAGGTTCATAGGACGTTTTTGGACATCTTTGTTTGAGTTAATGGGAACTAAACTCAACTTCTCTACAACTAAACATCCTCAAATCGATGGGCAAACAGAACGTGTGAATGGTTTCTTAAATATTTGAGACATTCTTTTGCGGCCAATCAACACATTTGGGTTGATCTTTTGGATATTGCCAAATTTTGTTATAACCTTCAATAGAGTTCTGCTACTAGAGCTTGCTTTCGTGTTGGCAGTTGGTCAGTAACCTTTAACTCCAAATGAGTTAGCATATGATATAATTGTATTGTCAAGTGCTTGCTATGCCCTTACCATGTAGATTGAAGAAAAATCAAACCTGGTTGATAAATTTTCAAGTAATCTCTGGCGCAGTAGGAGTTTTCTTTGTTGTCCTTCTGCTATCGTGTAGTGTTACTTTCTTATAGAGAGAAATGTGCTTTCACATGTTTTGAACCTAAAATTGTTGAGGAGAGGCTTCAAATATATATAAAGGTGTGTTTTAGCCCTTCGTAAGTGTAGTGTAGTCAAGCTTCAAAACCCCTTACCTTCCCCTTACTCATCTTATAGGGGTAGGGGTGCCCCTACCCTATAATCTAAGTAAGGGGATCTTCAGAACCTCCTTTTTAGTAATAGTGCCCGATTTCAGGTACGACACCTGATGCAGGATAAAGTGCTCTGTGGGTAGCCACCCCTATCCTTTTTTGCACACACTACCACATTTCAAATTGCGTATACCGATGGTTGAAAACACAGGAAAATGCACTCTTCTTAGAAAGGCTTATACCTTTGGAACCTACTTTCCAACTATTATACCTGCCTTAAGTTTAGGGACTCTAGTAGGCTGAAGTGCTCTGTGATAGCCAATCTCATCTTGTCCTGACGTCGAGATAACAGAGCGCCTTACAAGCTCGGAGTTACCCAATTATACAAAAGGGATGAACAGGTATAAGATAGGTGTCCATAATTTCATTTTGAGTTGCCAAAAGTCGTCTCGCAACTAATTGAACTAGTTCAATCAGCCACGACCAATAAGAAGTCGGACTAGCCAAAATAGTAGTATGTACCAACATTCTTATACCTTCTAGCAAAAAAGCCCAATCCCGTAGGGTTTGGGCGCCATCCGATTGATACCCCTCAATGGCTGGCATCCTGTACGAAGGGAAGTTTTAATTGTGTTAATACGATTAGAGGTGCTCAAAGGGGCATGCATAGGCACGAAAACCGCCGATAGGGAAGTTCGTGGGTAGTTATCCATGGGGGGTGGGAAAGTCGTGTTGTAGGAGCCTCTAGGCCCCACTAGAAGGGTTGGGGAACCGCAACCTGCCTTCTATGGCCTCTAGAAGCCCTTAATATATATATGCGTGCAAATCACTTCATTTACTTGCGATTCAGTTTTTGATTCAATTTATTTCCATTTTTGTGTCCTAATCTCTCTGTCTTCTTCTCAATTGTGTTTGCGATTTCATAATCTCTCTGTCTTCTTCTCTATTGTGTTCGCAATTTCCTAATCTCTCTGTTTTCTTTTCTATTGTGTTTGCGATTTCCTCTGTTACCATGAAGAACGAGTGTTCACCCTCTCCCAACAGGACGATCGTAAATGCTGAGAACCAGGTACATCACACTCTTCCAAATCTTGTATTTATATTTGTCTGAATGTGATAGTAAATGGTTATGTGGTCTGTTCAACTTTCTTTGAACTACGAAATTGTTCTATCAAGCATGCTTTCTCTTCTTTTTTTAGTATTATACATATGTTATACCAAAAACATGATGTATTCTTATTGAATAGTTTGAGTATAAAGATGTTATACACTAGTATTTATTAGCTGTTTATGGTATACCTAAGGTATAAAGATGTTATATTATAGCATTTATTGACTGTTTATTGTATAATAGAGTATAAAGATGTTATACTATTATAATGTTTATTCTGATATAAAGATGTATAATGATGTAATATCCTTTGGAATGATTATTTTGATATTATACACCATTTTATTTTGTCATTATACACTTTTTAACATGTTATTCTAGTATTATACACCTGCAGGAATATCAATATATTGTTAACCTTGAAGATAGATACTCAGCCAAGGTTGGGTGCATAACCAACTTGAACGTATGCAATATGTTGATTTCCATGTTGACAGATGACCAGCTAATAAAGTTTCGAGAGACTTGTTTTGGCCATTTTATTGATATGAAGCAGTTGCTTTGGAAACCTCAGATGGTTCATAATATATTGTTGAGAGAGGTTGTTCAAAAAGACGAGTCTATTCTAGTCTTCATTTTTAATAACATTATAGCAAAATTTTCCATAGTTGAATTTGCAATGATAATGGGTTTAAAATGTAGCGAAAAAATCAGAAACATTACAACTAGTTTTGAGGGTAAAATTTTGAAGGATAAATACTTTAAGGGAGTGGATAAGATAAATAAGAAGTGTATAATTGATGCATTTAAAAATAGGGTATAAGAGAATGATGATGATGCTATGAAGATTGCAGTTTTGTTTTTAATTAATTATTTTTTGTTTTCTAATAAAATAAAAAAGTTGATAAATGAAGCTGATTTTGAACTTGTACAAACTGGTGAATATATTGATTACCCCTAGGGCAAGGCTCTTTTTGACACGACATTAGATTTCATGAAGGGTAATTTTGCATTGGATGCAATATGGTTGGAAGTTGGGAGGGGCAAATACTTGATTATGTACAGGCTTCTTGGGTTTCCAATAGCATTAAAAGTTTGGTTTTATGAGTGTTTTGTTGATACTAATGATTTGTTTGCCAATCGATGTATCAATGGATTTCCTCGTATACTAAACTGGACTTGCATTGACACGCCCAATTTCAAGAGCATGGAGAAGGTGCTGAACAATTTATCTGTTAATAAGGTAACTTTTCATGTGCTTGATCATATAGTATACACAACATTTATATTATCATTGAACTATTCTTTGTTGTCAAATTTCTTACGATCCCAATGAGCTACTGCAACCATACATGGATGGCTTGATTGCAGAAGCTAATAAGGAGATTGATGTTGTTGAAAAAGATGGAGGCCAACATCAATTTTCAGATTATGATGATTTTGTTGATCCCCCAATATTTATTTTGTTGCCTCTTGTAAATAAACCTATTGTTAGTAATATTCCTGTAAATAATTCTGCCGCAACCATGAGTATACCTCAAAGGCAGTGTGATTGTTGTAACAAGATCAAAATAATGTTGAAAGAGAGTTTTGATAAGATTTTTGAAGAAATTAATTATTTGAAATCCCTATTGCAGAAGTTAAATTTTCAAGCTTCAAAACCAATCAAATTTTTTAAAACTTCCGTTGTAATATATTATTGATATGATAGTAGTATACCATTTATATACCTACATTATACCATGAGTATAATATAATATATATTGTATGCTTGTTGTTATCTACTGTTTGCTTGTGTATATTGATGTTATACCAACTGTATACATTTATTTGGCTCACTAAATTTTCCATTTTTCATGTAAAATTGTTTTGAAAAAGATGATATAAATAAAATAGAAGATAGTAAAGAAGAATATGCTAGTAGGGAACAATGTACTGATGTTCAAGCTGCATTCCAAAGTTTAATGGCATTGTAAGATATTGTTGGTGATTGCGACAAAAAGAGAAAGGTACTTTTGAACACTTTATTTAGATTGTGATTTGTCATTTAAATTTATTTTCATTATCCATTAATATTGTATATTTTTATGTTAAAGGCCGACTCAACAATAAGTGAAGGTGAAAGAAGGAAGAAAAAATCATTAATCCTCCTAAGATCATGAATACGATTATTTTATTAATTCAGAAGTATACTTTTGTAGTTTTTATAAATCTAACTGTTCTTAATTTATCTACTATAGGACATTTCTCGTTTAATTTCATTGACCCAGGTTGCTGACACGGATGAATCAAAATATGATGCACCTGTTGAATGTGAATGAGAAACCACGATTGATGAAATTGTTGAGTTGGCAGTCAATGTTGCAACTTCAGTTGTCTCTACTAAAGATCAAACTCCAATTCTTCCAGCTCCTACAGTTAAAAAAGGGGGAGGCATCCTGCTGGAAATAAATATAAAGGAAAGGAGATTGTGAAGGAACAACTATCTCTCTTAGACATCTGTTTGCTTGAAGATATAAAGAGTAGTGCTGCAGCTGAGTTTGATGAGTGGATTCAAAAGGGTTGGCTGAAACGCTTGAAGTAAGTTTTCTTAGAAATCAACTTTGCATTCCAAATATTGTTCATATTTATAATACATTGATATTAACATCTATCACATTATTTAGGTTAAATAAAGTATATCATGATCATGAAAACAATCTAAATCCAGCTTTTGATTTTTCAACCACTGATGTCATTGATATTGAATTGTTTTACACAATGTTCACCCCAAGCCAACCTATCTCTTCCTCTGCAAGTTTAATTTTTTGCACTTGATATTATTGCTTACAAATATTATACTAATAATATACCAACATAATACCAAAATATAGGATTTTGGACACTTTGCAATGTCTGTATACACATATTATACTGATATGATACCAATATCATCTATATAACATGTTCTTAAACTGTTATGTTAATTATTTCAATATAATGAAATGTTATACAAATAACATACTTATTATGTTTTGCATGTTTCATGTTTCTACAATATTTATTCATGACCCAAATCTTTTATTTTAATTTATAAATTTTGTATTGGCAACATGTAGATGTGATGTTCTATTACTTGCGTAAGAAAAGCAAGTATGATGAATCGATTAAGATCAAATGTACAACGACAAACAACATTTTCGATCAAAAGTTGTAGTCTGTTTATAGAAGATTCAAAAAAGAGAAGGATGTATCTGTATTAGGGAAGGAGATGGTAATTATAGAGTATATGCTAGGGTACTACATGTACTGTAGCACTCTGTGGTCTGATGTTGACTACGTCATTTTTCCTCTTAATGTTGCGGCTGCATTCCACTAGATCCTTGGTTGTATCAGCATTCACAAAGGTTATATGTATACAATGCCCTGCATGCTCCTACTGTTGATGTTGAGTCAATGGAGGTTGTTAAAGCTTATTCCACTATTCTTCCTTTTTATCTCGATATGATTAGATTTTACGAATCGAAAGTTGACCCGAAGGATAGACCTAAGAAAGATCCGTTCAAGGTGTTAGTGGTTGATAATCTACTAGAGCAAGATGATTGTGATTGTGGAATGTTCATGTTTTATTTTGCTGAATGTTTTGCTATTGGAAAGAAAATTTCACCCGTTTTTGATGTGGTGAGCTACAGGAAAATGGTGGTTGTTAATCTGTACTTCCATGGTAGATTGAAGCAGAATAAAGGCACCAAGAGTGATGATGAAAGATCAGATTGATTCAATGTTGACTGTAGGATCCAATCGTAGTAGGTCTTAAAGAAGTAAAGAATGGAAGAAGGTCGTCTTAACATGCATCATAGTTTTTCATGGACAATGTGTAATATCAATTTTGATATTTCAGATTTGTATCATTTGAGCATGATTATGGTTCATTTATAAGAATCTCAACTATTTTTTATTTGAATTTTGTCATTTTATTTTGTCTTCTGGGGCAGATTGTTTTATTTTTGAATCATCTATGAATAACGTTATTCATATGTGAACTTTATTATATTGATTTTATTCGAAAATGATACAAGTGATTAATTCTGAAGCATTGATCTTAGTTTTATATACATATTATTTTTAAGTTAAATGTATTTTATATGTTTTATATACACATATTATTCACATGGTATACTTATGTTATACCATCATTTATGCATTATCCATGCAATTGAATTATTAAATATTATACAAACATTATTCATATAGTAAACTTCAATTATATCATTATTCACGCATTGTTCGTAAGGCATATTAACCAATCAAACAATATTTATACTTGCATTATTCGGTTGCGATACCTACATTATATCACTATTCACACATTATTCTTGGTTGGTTTGTTATACATACATTCTACTATTATTTGCGCGTTATTCATTTGTAATCGGTTGGATTATTCATGCTTTATTCATATGTTATACTTACATTATATATATATTTACACATCATTCAGGCAATTGAAAGATGTTCTTTTTATACACGTATTATTCACATGATATACCTAGGTTATACTATTATTCATGCATTTTTCGTAAGGTATATTGATCAACAAAACAATTTTTATACGTGCATTATTCAATCGTTATCGCTATATGTTTATATGCGCATTATTTGATTTTTATCCCTACATTATACCACATTTCACTAGTTATATATACAATTATTCACGCATTATTCAGTCGTTATCATTAAATTTTTATACGGGCATCATTCGATCTTTATCCCTATGTTATACCACATTTCACTGGTTATTTATACTATTATTCACGCATTATTCGATCGTTATCACTAGATTTTTATAGACATATTATTCAATCTTTATCCCTACATTATACTGCATTTTGCGAGTTATATATACCATCATTCATACATTATTCGATTGTTATCGCTATATTTTTATACGCGTATTATTCAATATTTATCCCTATATTATATCACATTTCACAGGTTACATATATACCATTATTCACACATTATTTGATAAATATCCCTATATTTTTATATGTGTATTATTCAAGCGTTATACCTACATTATACCTTTATTCACGGGTTATACCATTATTCACGCAGTATTCTATTGTTATCCCTACATCTTTATATACAGATTATTTGATCATTATGCCTACATTATACCACCATTCACGGGTTATACCATTATTCACGCATTAGTGGTATTATATAGGTATAACATATGAATAACGTATGTATGTAACATAATACATTTACAACATTCAAATAAAACGTTGTTATAAACTACTATAGACAACGTCCACGAATGAATGTTGGAATAACTTATGTTCTTTTAACAACAGTCGACTAATAAACGTTGTAGAATGTGTCATTCGACAACGAGCAACTACGATTGTTGTAATAACATAGAACAACGTTCGTGAGCTCGTTGTAATGACATTTTCAACAATGTTTCCAAGGTGAATGTTGTTGTACACATTTTACATAAGCGATTTTATAATAGACATTTTATGAACGTTATTGTATGCCTTCTATTAGAACGGTGGTTGATGCACGTTGTCGAATTGATGTTGTTGTATCATTAATTTCTTCTAATGAATAAGGTAACATATCAAAGTGGAAGGTAATATCTCTTACATCTTTTGTGGAAGTCAAACTATTTGATGTATGGGGCATAGACTTCATGGGACCCTTTCCATCATCTGATGAGAAATAATACACATTGTTAGTAGTTGACTATGTTTCCAAGTGGGTAGAAGCAATTGCTACAACCAAGAATGATGCTAGGGTTGTGTTGAAGTTCCTCTTTTGAAACATCTTTACTCATTTTGGCACACCAAAAGCAATTGTAAGTGATGAAGGTATGCATTTTTGCAATAGAATATTTAATGACCTTCTCACCAAGTATGGTGTGTGACACAAAGTTGTCTTACCTTATCATCCTCAAATAAATGGGCAAGCTGAAGTGTCAAATCAAGAAAATCAAAGCTATTCTGCAAAAAATTGTTGGGACTAACTACAAAGATTGGGCACTAAAATTGGATGATGTACTGTGGGCATATAGAACAGCCTTCAAAACTCCCATTGGCATGTCCCCTTATCAGCTTTTATATGGAAAATCTTGTCACCTGCCATGCGAGTTAGAACAGGCTTATTGGGAAATAAAGAAGTTTAACTTTGATGCAAAAGCTTGTGGGGATAATTGTCTACTCCAATTGGTGGAACTCAAACAATTTCGGCGCAATGTATTTGAAAACAAAACTATCTATATGAAAATAACAAAGAAATGGCATGACAAGCTAATTGAAAAGAAAGAGTTCAAACTGCGATAGCAAGTATTACTATTCAATTCAAGGTTTCGTTTGCTCCTAGGTAAGCTTAAATCTTGCTGGTCGGGCCCTTTTCTTGTTACACGTGTTCCATTATGGTGCATTAGAAGTTCAAAACATTACAAGAAATTGATAATATAACAACGTCAATTCGACAACGAGCATCAACGATCATAATAAAAGAAGGCATACAACAACATTCATAAAATGTCTGTTGTCAAATCATTTTTCTAAAAGATGTACAACAACATTCACTATGGGAACGTTGTTGAAAAGGCCATTACAATGAGTGGACAAACGTTGTTCTATGTTATTACAACAATCGTAGTTGCTCGTTGTCGAATGACACCTTCTACAACGTTCGTTAATAGACTATTGTTAAAAGAACGTAAGTTATTACAACATTCATTTGTGAACGTTGTCTATAGCCGTCTATTCTATAACAATGTTTATTCGACCATTGTAAGCGGATGACGCTATAATATAATGTCACACCCTGACCCCCGGACCGAACGTCGTGTCTTTCAATTTGAGGCCCCATCGTCGGGCGTTGCGCGGCTCCAAGCTCGGCGCGTGGTCCGCCGAGGCCCCGGGCGTGCGACAGATGTCGCCAGTCTATCTTTCTACCTCTATACACGAGTTTTAAATCATTTCTTTGATTTCGAATATTCATTTTTATCATGCTTCACTAAGCAGTTAGTTTCAAATCAAATTCACCGGATGTTCAAAATCATATTTATACTGGAAATTAAGATAATAGTAGCAGAAGCACATTTCGGATCAAATCTTTCCAAATCATTGAACACTATTTAGCAATACCATATCTAAAAATCATCAGGTTATCAGTCAAGATAAGACAGTGTTCAAAATGGTAAA
>JAJIYU010011000.1:0-15606 GCA_030144865.1 Tinospora cordifolia
ACAAATCTCTACTGGTGTAGTTCGTGAATGAAGAAGAAACGTAGATATGCGTTTGAACTAAGAAGAAGAAGGTGATGGCTGCAATTCATGAGTGAATGCGACAATCCATAGTTGTTGGCCGTGTATCATGAACAAAGAAAAATCAAATGCTATTGCTGCATTTTTATAGCACCTCGCATTTCTACGAATGCGTTACATCACGTGTAAATATAGAATAAAATATTATTTTATAAAAAATAAGAAATTTAAAATAAAATAACAAAAAAATAAATAAATAAAATAAAAAGAAATAAAATAATAGTTTTATGAAAAATTAATAATAAATAAATAAAAATATAAATTTTAGAAGCAAGAATGTCTAAATTAAAAATACTAGGTTTGAAAATAATAGTAATAATAATAATTATTATTATTATAATGAATGAGTTAAAATCTTATTTTGTTTAAATCAATGCACAAACTATGCTTTGGAATAATAATGGAAAAAAAAATTAATAATGAAAATATTGAGAGGCTAAAAATTAAAGAGTAATTTGAGAAATAAAAATTAATCTTGATTGACTGAAGTTTTTATCTTAGTAAAATTAATGTTGAAGTTGATATTAGAAGAAAAGTTAATATTGGTTGGAGAAAAAAAAAGAGAGAGAGAAAGTAATAAATGAATTAGAAACAGCTTTATTCAAATATAGATATGGACGATGATTTGAAAGAAAAAAACAAGTTTAAATAGTAGTTTAACGTAATACTAATTGATCAAAACATTGGTACATTTCAATTCAAAATTTATTTAAGTAGTGAAATTAATATGGATTGATGAAAAAAAAGAAAATAATAATAATAAAAGCTAAAATTTTAGATTTTGAGTAAACATGAAAGTTTACAAACTAAGCTTTAAAAAAATTCAGAATTTACTGGGTTGAACACGGTTTGGACGAACCAGAAAACAGATAAAAAAATATATAAAAAATAAAAATAAATAAAAAAAGAAGAAGAAGAAGAAGAAGAGAGAGAGAGAGAGAGAGAGAGAGAGAGAGAGAGAGAAACAAAAATATGGAAATCTTGGAAACCAGAAGAACGATCCGGAAGAAAGCGAATTGAAGCAACAAGAAGAATCTAAAATTTCATGAGCTGGATTTTGTTGGTGGTTGAGCTGAAGACGATGGGGAAAAGAAAGAGGGTTTGGATCTATGGCTGTTTCTGGAACGATGAATAGCAAAGAAAGAAGAAGATGATGATTTTGATTTGTTGTGGTGGCTGCTATGTTTGTGCTCTGTTTTGGAAGGTCAATAAGAACAATGAACCACTATAGTTAGGGCATCAACTTGGAGGGGTTTTGCGGTACTGTTGGTGACGGATGAAGAGGAAGTGAAAATCATGGTTGCTGCGTTTTCATGGTGGTCGTGTATGTTATTGCTGGTTTGGATGAAGAGGAAGACACAGAAGAGGAGAAAAACATAAATTTGTATAGCATTCGAATCTGAAAACGTGAAGAATGTTGCTGCCAGCTTGCGATCTGGTGTGCAACCTAGTGTGTGTTGGGCGATTTTGGATGAGTAACGAACAAAACTCTGTTGTGTGTGTGTGTGTGGAAGCTTTTGCATGAAGAAGAAAGGCAACGAAGAAGAACAAAGGGATTGATGATTTTTGGTTGAGGAATATAAAGAATGATGAGGAAATTTGAGGGCTGAACGTGTGTGAATCATTGGGTGTGGATTGAATTTGCTAAACCGGAATTAAATTTCTGGCGTGTGTTTTGATTTTAAAGTTTTGGTTGGATTAGACGAAGAACAAAAATGAAGCATGAAAACAAAAATTGGGCGTTTCAAATCTTTTGAGTTGGGTTTTGATGTTGGGACAAACAAGAAGAAGAGAATTCAGATTTGAAAATTTTGGGTGTTGTTCATATGCTACCGTGGTGTTCCCACAAAGAAGTAAATGACAGTAGTTACGATCTACACGAAGAGCGACGTGCAACAAAGAGACTTTGTCGTGAGTCGTAACTCGTGCGAAGAAGATAAAGAAAGTTATTAAAATTAATTTATTTTATTTTAATTATTTAAATTTTGCGATCTCGAACTAAAAATTAGTTTAGAATAACTTATTCACAACTTTCAAATTTATTTTAAACACTTAGAAAATTTAAACAAGGGGAGTTCGATATTTTAGAGACCCAAATTAAAAAGATTTCTACGGTTAAAATTCTAATTTAATTACGAATAACTTTTATATAATAGATGAACAACAAGAAAAATTTAGAAGTCTAAAAATTTAATTATCTAGTTAGTTAAAAACATGAAAACAATAAAATTTTGAAAGCTTTGAAATTATTATAAAAAATAAATGAAAATTTAAATACTGAAACTAAACTTAGATTATCTAAAAGTCTTATTTTGTTCGTAACTAATTTAATTACGATATGAATAGATTATTAAAAACTATAGAGATTTTCAAGTGAAATAGAAACTTTATTCTATTTGGAATGAGATTTATAGAACATGAAAGAATTATTTTTGGAACTCAAATTCGAGTCTTAACGTTTTTAAATTATTAGTTCTAATCTAAATAAATTTATTTAAAAGTGAATAAATCATAGAAACTTAAAATTTTCTTTTGAGAGTTTTATTTTAGATTAAAAGTTTAAATTAGTAGAAGTTTTACTTTTCTAAAATATAAGCATAAAAGTATTTTTGAATATAATCTTGATAAACATTGAAGCCCTAGAAATAAAAAAATGATTTTTATTTTAACTTTAGAAATCTTATTTTGACCCAAATAAAAGTAGTTGAAATTAATTATTAAAGTTTTC
Source organism: Tinospora cordifolia (assembly GCA_030144865.1). NCBI lineage: Eukaryota > Viridiplantae > Streptophyta > Magnoliopsida > Ranunculales > Menispermaceae > Tinospora > Tinospora cordifolia. Next base: position 2,807 of record JAJIYU010011000.1, read on the forward strand.
AATTTCAAATTTAGGAATTCAGAAACTCAAAGAAATTATTTTAAATTAGATTATATAAAATTCTAGAATTTTAGAATAATCCTAATTTAGTTGAAATTAATATTTAGACTTTATAATAAATTTAAAAACTATTTAGGCTTGGAAATAATTTTGAATGAGATTGAATATGAATTAAGAACTTAAAAAGTTTTTATCGATTTTTAAATTTCAAATTTGTACAAATTTAAAGTATCGAATGAAAGCAAGGTGGCCCTAAAGATTTGCGGAATCAGGTGGACATGATTTCCTTGCTCATACGTATTATATGGATTTAAAATTCAAAACATTTATTTGAATAGTTCTAGGTTATTAGAATTTTATTAGGAAATTGATTGAAATTGTTTGGTGTGCTTGAATGATAGATGATAAATGATTAATTAATCATTGCATGCATGAATAGAAAATTATACACTTAGATTTCATTATTTAACCATTCACTTTATTATTTTAATAGCATGCATTAATTGATTAATTTTCTATTGTATTGTATGATGCTTGGTGTGATTGCATTTGATTGTAAAACTAAAATAACACGAAGGATTATTAAGAATCCACATACCAGTGCGATCAACAAGCCTGAAGCGAATTGAGGTAGTATCTCTTATATACCACCGCTTGAGATTGGCTAGCTATAAGGCGAATCATAGGTATTTTCAACCTTGTGCTGCCTGCGACAGTTCGAAGTCTTTGGGAGACAGTACACGCCTGGGTAAGTACTCTCTTCTAGACTGTGACACTGTGATATAACTGATTTTATATGGCACTTGAGACCTTCTATAATTGCGATTAGATTAAATCACGGGAAATACTGAGAGGCGTATGTGTGCTAAATTTTAGATTGAAATAGATTTTTGGATGTTTGAAAACCTCGCATTGGCGATAGACGAGGTGTTACAATTTCTTTTTTTTTTTTCATTCCATCATCATCTAAATCTTTTTCATTTTATATGAATATAAATATCCATTTCTATATATAATGATGGTATGGAAAAGATTTATATGATGATGGAATGAAAAAAAAAAGAAATGAATTAATGCAACATATTAATTCTTGCATACATACATACATATATGTGTGTGTGTATACAAGAATTAATTCATTTCATACTCCATTTCATTCATTTATCTTTCTCCAATTTTCACACTCATAAATTGATACAATTGCCGTAAAATCACGTATTTTTATTTATAATTTATTAATTTATAGATGAAATTATAAATCAAACCCGTCGACTTAATGTCCAAAAATACGGGTCGTTACAACTCTGATATGTTATGAGATGTAACCTTGTGCAACTAAGAGATCAATGATGTGAGAAATAAGTAATATCTCGGTTCTTAAATAGTAAAAAGTGACTAAAAGTACGAGGACTACGTATACGTCTCTAATTGTGAAACAAGCATGTCAACTGAGACAATTGTGAAAGATTCAAAAATTCGGATATTACATCGTATAATACATCGAAACATATAATATGAATATAAGCATAACATGATTATGACATTGAACATAATGCAAAAGTAAACTATATACATATTCATGAAATTCATAGAAAATCAACAATTCAAATAAAATATGCCCTCATGATCCAAGTTATGAGATTAAAACAAAATTCATGTTTAATATTTAAACACTTAACTAAGGCAAAAGAGTAAGAATACTTATCTCCACCTTGCCATTAGGCTCTAATATCCTCAATTTTCACACTCTACAATCTCAACCTTTAGACATCTGAAACTATCATTTTAGCAATTTATGGTGTGTTCTAAGACTTTAAAAGTTTAATTTATCAAAATTTTATTTTAAGACATTTTATACATAATAGTGTATTATTCATTGGCCCTAATAAAAACTTTTTATGTACTGTGACACTATTTTCATGCCTTAGACTACGTTGAAGCATGGAAAGTTTTGTTTTGTTTTTTTTTTTTTTAATATATATGATTCCCTAACTATTTTAAATAAGTCTTGATACTCTTAGTCTGTAGCATGAGATTTCATGCATATATTGCATGAATCATGACTTACATTATTTTATACATAACTCAAACCAATTGATTATGGTAAAACCCAAACCAAAAATCATGATTTCTTTAAATAATTTATTTTAAAATCTTGACATGCATTACATCTATAAAGAGTTGTTTGGCAAACTTGATTAGATGAGAAAATATATTTTTTTTTTTCTTTTAATACTAGGCTCATGTTTGGTTGTAATAAAGCAGGATAAAAGTTAAAGTTTTGCTCACTTATTTATCCTACATTTAGAAGATAAATCAATTGCACTTTTCTTTTGTGGGATTGATTTATTTAACTTTTTTTCCTAATTCTATTTATTTATGTTCAACCCTTTTAAAACTAATGCAATTTTATTTAACATACCAAACAGACCCCAAGTTAAGATGTACTCCGTCGTACATTTTGCAGTTTGTTTTTGGATGGACAGGCTATAAGACTTTAGACGATATCAAAGCCCATAAGTTAATGGACCAAATACAAGGCCCAGCTCTTACTGGGCTTTTAGATGAAGGACCATTAGTAGGGGAATCTCACAAATCCTAGTAACACTTACGGAAAAGCACACTTTTAGAGGAAAAAATAAGAATATTTTCAAAAATATTAGTATTTTTATTTATATACAAAAATGATAAAATTAATAAAAAAATATCAAAAAAGGGTTTAAATACGAATTTTCAAAAAAAGAAAAACATCAAAAAATGGTTAAAACACGAATTTTAATAAAATTGAAAATCTGGGCTTGTTCGAAAATAAAAATTGGTGGCAAAATAAGTAATTAAGGTTAAAAAAAAGTATGGACACGACTGAAATTGATGCATAAGATTTGTAGGGCATGATGGGGTGGCAAAAAAGTAAATTCACAAGAAAAAGGCATGGTATACTATCTGTATAGAGAGTGTCTAACTTATGTATAACTATTTTATTGGTATAATGTTAGTTTAACATCGATATAACATTTAATATTTAACAATAACATTGGTATAGCATTTAAATTATTAATTAACTATTATTATTGTCAAACCCCCTGCTCTAAGCCAAAGGTGGCCCGATCGGCATAGTGGCCTGACGAACCCTCTCACCAAGACGAGCTCACCCGACCACTGTTAAGCCCTTTTCAAATCTCATACGATCAGACGATATTAGAATAGTTGAAACACTTAAAAGCAAAAGTAAGCAACAACCAAAGCAGAAGCATTTCATTTACATTAGTCTTGTCCAAAATACATATTTGACCATTTAGACTAGTACAAATAACGACCAACCTCAAAAGAAAAAAAAATGACCAAAGGAAACTGAGATAGGAGTCGTCAGGGAATCAGACAATCACTACGCCTTTCCCCTTGTTGGCCGCTGTAGAACCTGAAATGATGATAGAGTAGTGAACCTATAATCAACGTGGCTTAGCGAGTAGGAAGTTCAGCATGTCATCCATAACCAGTATTCCAAAACAATGCAAATATGTATGAACAGTAAAGATGGTATGACATTCAAAAGCATGGCATAGCATAAAAACAGTTATAAATAGTGTAACAGTTTCATAAAGCATCTCAAATCCATGATAGTTAAAAACGTATCTAGGCTAGGTTAACTCAACAACCCAACCTATGGTCATTGCTCGAGTGGGTCGTAAGTCAGGCGTACTGGCCACTTGAGCGGGTCGTAAGCTAGGCGTGCTTCTCGAACACCCTAACCCCTTGCTCGGTCCTCAAGTGTCGTCACTCAAGCAGGTTGGAAGCTAGGAGCGTTAACCATACACCCTAACCCTGTGCTCGGACCTTGAGTCAGATCTCATCGTGTACCCTGACCCAGCGCTCGGACTTCGAGCCCTTGGTCTCACTACCGTATACATCTAAATATCTAAAAACCAATCAGATGTATTTAAATCTTGTGGAACCATTGAAACCATGACATATCGTGCAAGTTTTATGCAAAGAATAAAATTCACAGAAGACACCTAAGTCAAACTACTCACTAGGATCCTCCGCTCTCAACGCTCCTTTCGCGACCGATCTCGTCCTGCTAGTACTGGGTCCTGCGAAATCGTCGTAACTTCGTATCATTAACATGGGACTTGGTTCACTCTAACCGTACATCATTGGTCAATCAATAACTTGACCTAGTCAAGAATAGTTCACCTATGTTTGTTCGACTTGCCTTAGTTGCTAAGTCGATTTGATTGACCTTGGTCAATCTCGGTCAACCCTAGTCAACCTATTACTTACTGACCTAGCTGGTCAACAGAATCCCAACTGGTCAATTGTGGTCTTCATGGAGTCCATTGGGCCAAAAGGGGTCAATATTCCCCATTCCCATAACTTAAGCACAACATTAGCCTATGGCCCTATCTGCACAATCATTTTTTCGATTTTTGCAGGCAATACATACATCGGTTTTGCGCCAAACCTTGCAGAACTGTTCTAGACTTCCTAAAGTTTTTCCAAAATTTTGAATCACCATTTTCGGACATCATTTACTAGGGTTTCCAGGTATAAATACAGAGACTGTACAAATTTCTTATACTCTATGATAGGCAGTGACTGTTTTCCTGAATTGACCTACCTATACATATCAGAATATCCTGAAATTTGGTAGGAAACTTCTAGACATACCTAAGGATCTCTCCATCGAATTTCAGCTCAATCTACAAGGTTTGGTCAGTCAATTTCATCTCAGAATTTTCAGCCTTAGAATTTCCAGCCAAATTGCAGGAAATTTCTGGGTTCATAATTTCTACTATCATCCTAGCATTCTTTCCCCCCATTAAATCACAATTCTATGGTTTATTTATTGTGTCTAATTACAGTATATAGATCATAACACATCCATTAATCAAAAGTACCTCGAATTAGTAACATGCAATGCCAATTTCATGCCTATCACTCTACTAATTTCTCTGCTGTATTTTAAAGAACACAAGAAATCGATTCTAGCACCCTACAATCATGGCATATTTGCAAATATAACAAAACACATCCACAAGAGCTCAAGGTCAGGTCTTTATACCTTTCCGGAACCTCTACTATGGGGTCTAAAGTGCCTCTGGTTCCAGCCCGAATGGGTGCCTTTAGACGTCCCAAATATGGCTCCAATTTTGGTCCCAAACTGTTTCTGTTGGCACTATTACAACAGTAAGTCTAACAGTTAACAATAGTGGCTTACAAAAACATATTAAATGTTCCAACATCCACTTTCTACCACTTGGACACTTGAACACTCATGATAAGGAGTAGAATGATGGATTTTTACCTCAGGAGCGTGCCTGGAGTGGTTCAAGAGTGAGCTTTCCCAAAGTTGCTCCAACTGTCTCTGTTACACAGCTGTAACAGTGAGTAAGTAATCAACTTCAATGGTCCAAAAATCATGTATAAGGCCCTATTTTTCATTCTCTAACTCTTGGAGGTCAAAGTACATATGAAAATGAGGAGAGTGTACAATTTTACCTCCAAAAAGAACTGAAAATGGCCAAGATTCAAAGCTCCAAAAGTGGTTCCAACACACACTTTATGGTTTTTCTGGGTTTAAACTTGTGAACAGCACTTTTCTTGATGATTTCTACTTCTGACGGCTCCAAGATTGGGCAGACCACTTGTAGGACTTTGTAGATGGTGGTATAAGCTTCAAATCAAGCTATGGTTTACTGGATTTGGTTGAGAATTGAGGAAGTTCTAAGCTAGCGAAGTTGGCTACAAAAATCTGGAATTTCTCGACTTGAGCTCAAAGAAGACCTTTTGTTGCATGGGGGTGCTTGCTTGGCAAAGATGAGGGTGTCATGTGGCTATCCAGGTGGCACTCAACCTCACATGTTGGATGGCCAGTTGGCAGCATTTATTGGCCACAATGGAGACCATGAGTTGATGACAAAACCTTGGATTCTAAACCATGAGCTCCCATGGTTTTGTGCTGAAATTCTGCTGGAAATTCGTCAAAAATTCTAAAAATTCGGTCAAAATTGCCTAAAACCTGCATAAAAGACAAGGAGGAAGGGGGGTCTGGAACCCTTTTAGGGCGTATGGGCTGGCCAACCCAATTAGGCCGACCCAAGCACCTAGCCCAAGCACTAGGCACTCGGGCCGCATGTGCAGCCCGAGTCCCACACGGGCTTCCTGCCCATGCCGGCTGGGCGCTCAGCCCGCTTGGCCCAGCCCAGCACCTGGGTCAGCCCACATCCCCATCCACAATTTATTTTTTTTTTTTTGGTTATTTTTTTTCCTATATACATATATACCCATATACATGTATATATATATATACTCAAAATTCGAATTTTTTTTCTAAAATTATTAAAAACCATTAATTTGATATTTCTCATCAAAATGTTTAATCATACCTTATTTCATCATTTATGCAATTATCTTCTCCAAAAATTGAATAATTTTTCAAAAATCATATTTTTCTCCCAAAAATTTCATTTCTCTCTCTAAAAATTTAGTAATTGTTCTAAAAATTCGTAAATCAATCCTAAAGATTATTTTCCTCAAGAAACACATTTTCTTTATAGTTTCATGTGTTTTTTCTTCTAAAATTACATTTTCTCATATTATTCTCATTTTCCTTAATAATTAATTTGAAATTGGAAAAAAATTGGGTAAAATTCTATATTTTCTCATTAAAATTTCAAAAAATATATAGAGTACATATATGTCGAATCCGTCAATCTGATGTTAAAAACATGGGTCATTACAATTATTAGGGCATAAGGGACACATCAGCTTTAAAAATAAAAATAAAAAATAATCAGAGCGTTGAGTGCTCGGTCTGAACCGAGCGCTCAACGCTCTACTACTGAGGTGGCGCTCCACCTCAGCGCTAATATATGGGCATAACTGATGCCCTTATATCAAACTCGTATGACACTAGTATAAGACTAATATAATACTGATATAACATTTAATATTTAACATATAGTACTAATATAACATTTAAATCATTAATTAACTATTATTATTATACCAAAAGTTGGTCTACAGTTGGTATAATATTGTTTAAAGTCTTTTTCTCATTAGAAAAAAATACATTTAATATTTAAATAGTTAATTAACTATTATTATTATACCAAACTCATATAACTTTGGTATAAGACTGATATAACCCTAATATAACATTTAACATTTAACATATAATACATTTAAATCATTAATTAACTATTATTATTATATCAAACGCGTTTAACACTGGTATAAGAATAATATAATACTAGTATAACATTTAATATTTAACATATAATACTGGTATAAAAATGACATATAATATTATAATGATATAATATCAATATAATATTATAATTATATTATATAATGGTACCTATTAATATAATATAATAGGTACAATGTATACAATCTTTAAAAATATTATAATTATAAAATATAAAAATGTTCGATATACCAAAAATTGAGATGAGCTTGGCCACATGTTTTAGGTATAACCATGAGATAACATTGGTATACCAATCATTTCTCTGATATTCTACACAAAAACTGAGATGAGTTGGGCCAAATATTTAGTTTGGGCTACGTATTTTAGGTATAACCATGGTAACATTGGTATACAAATATATCCTCTATTATTTCACACAAAAACTGAGATGAGTTGGGCCACATATTTTAGGTATAATCATTGTATAACACTGCTATACAATTTTTTTCTTTGTTATTCCACACAAAAATTGAGATGAGCTGGCTAAATAAAATATAACATTGGGATAACATTTAAGTCGTTAATTAACTATTATTATTATACCAAAAGTTAGTATACAGTTGGTCGAACACTAGTTTAAAGTCTTCTTCTCATTAGGGAAAAACACATTTAACATTTAAATCATTAATTAACTAATTAAAAAAATAATCCAAATACAAAAAACACCGTATAATCTGAATACAAAAATAATTAAAAAGTCTAACAAAAATTGATATAACGTTGTATAATTTGAATACAAAAAAAAAAGAATCTAACAAAAGTTGGTATAACTTTATATAATTTGAATACAAAAATTTAAAAAAAAATCTGGTATAATCTAAGTGCAAAAAATAATAATACAAAAAACAATGTAACAAAAATTGTTATAACTTTGTATAATCTGAATATAAAAAAATAAAAACAAAGAATTGTGTATAAAAAAAAAGAATTTAACAAAAGTTGGTATAACATTGATTTCCAATATTGTAAAAATAATTGGTTTATTTTTTTGGTTATAAAAAAATTAATTTTGGTATACAATCTTCTATTTACCACTTGTATCAAAACTTTTTTTCATTGCAACATTTGATATACCAAAATTTGGTCTAACTTTGGTATAACCTGAAATATATATAATCTAACAAAAACTTGGTAACATATCCATGGTTGTTATACAGATACTGTTCATCGTCTTCAACCCTCATTGCTCATGCTGCAACTCGCTGCTGGTCACCTGAGATCGCTGCTCTACTCGCTAGAGATCACTGTTCTATTCGCTGGAGTCATTGCTCGTCGTTCCCTGCCCAGAAATCACACATATCATGTCGGGACCCCTTTCCTAGGCTAAAGGGCGGCCCGACCGGCATGGCAGCTCAACAAACTCACTCATCGAGTCAAGTTCGTCCAGTCACCATTAAGCCTTACCAATCACAATCCACAAGCCACACCAGAGTAATTTAAACATCTATTCACTAAAGTACGAGAGTAAACAAAATATTACAAATCGTCTTGTTCTCAAAAGTAAACAGTTTGACCATTGGTTACTAACATACAAGTGACCAACATCTAATAGAAACAAAAGGAATAAAGGACTACCAAGGGAGCAAGGCTATCACCACGTATTTCGCTTTGTCAGCTGCCAAAGAACCTGAAATGTTAGTAGAGTAGTGAGCCTAATGTACAACGTAGCTTAGTGAGTAGTAAAACTAGCATATCACGATAACTTTTACTCCAAAAACAGTGCATGTATGCATGAACAGTAATGGCAAAACAATACGTAATAGTAAATCATGTAGTAAAACATTTATAAAAGGTGTAACAGTTAAAAAAAATAAATTTAAATACATGCAGCTCAAAATTATGTCAAGACTAGGGTTCAAATCATCAAATACAACCCTATGGTCATCGCTCAAGCGGGTCATGAGTCAGGCGTACCGGCTACTCAAGCGGGTCAAGGGTTAGGCGCATTCATCAAACACCCTGACCTTGCACTCAATCCTCAAGTGTCGTGCTCGAGCTGGTCTAAGGCTAGGCGTACTGATCATATGCCCTAACCCCGACACTCAGACATCAAGCCTAATCCAATAACATCATGTACCTTAACCTTGCGCTCGGACCTCGAGCCTATGGTCTCACTATCGATGTACAACTACATATATTTCAAATCAATCATTTAGCTCAACACGAAAAACCATTCAATCGATAACAATTTCAATAATTTTTCATGCAAGAAATACAATTAAGATAACAATTGAATTAAACTACTCACCTCAGGTTCCATTCACTGATGTCCCCTTGACACTTGGTCTAGTCTTGCGATGTACGCTCAAATCTATGTTATGTTAAACTTAATTTCAGTTCCACTGTGAAACACAACTTAATTTCAGTCCTATTGTCCCTAATTGGTCTCAGTCAACTCAAATTCGACTTGATTGAACTTGGTCAACCAGTCATACTTGGTCAACCTAGTCAAAATTGATCAACATTGGTCAATTTGGGTCAAATCGGGTCAAGGTGGACCTTTTTGGTCAAAATCCCCTATTTTTTCATACTTAGTCGATTTCCTACCTTAGGTCCTATCTACGCAACAAATTTTTTTATTTTTCTGTGAGCAATCTGTACGTCGAATTTGTGCAAAACTTTCTAGATATGATCTACACCCCTTCAATATTCCCTAGAATTTTATTTTCCAATTTTTTAGACCTCATTTGATACGTTTTCTAAAAGGGATATTAGATACTCAAATTTCAGATTTTTCATTCTATCTGTGCAGTGGATTTCTTGATTTTCCTACGATCACTACATATGTCAGTTTTTAGCAAAATTTTTCAAATATATGCCTATACTCTCAAAATATTCACCAGAATTTTAATCTGAGATTTTTGAACTTCATTTGACCTAGTTTTCATTTACGATATCAGGCACCTTAATTTTGGCCATTCTTGTCCTATCTGCATAGTGGATTTTTTTATTTTCCTATGGTCAATCTGTATATCGGATTGGTGCAAAACTTTCCATATTTTGTCTAAACCTATTGAATACTTTCCAGAATTTTTGTTTCTAATTTTTAGACCTTGTTTGATGAGGTTTCTAATGAGGATATCAGGAAATTTTGTTTCTTAGACTGCATGTGACAGGTAGTCGGCAATGCGTTTGATTATCCCACATAAACTTATTGATTTGTGATGAAACTTTTTCTCACTATTACCAGTTGTCTAAGGAACACACCAACAAAAAATCAGGTCTATTGGACATGTTTATGCATTTTTAAAAATTTCTAGCAACAAGCTCCAAACATAACCCTACACAGATTTTTCAGAAAATTTTTTCTAAATATCATGATTTATATTCGAGAGGGCATATTTGCATGCTTGTAAAATCATCAATACAAAACCTTAGGTTATAAAATTTATACCCACTCGTAGATCTCAATGTCTAGTTCGTACACCCAAAATCTCGGATCCCCTGGTGTCATCGGCCTGCTTTGAATGTCGCCACAAAATTGCCCTCAACACTATGTTTTTTTGTCACAGTTGCTAGCAACCCTTCTTTGCCGCCATTTTTGACACATTTTGAGAGGTTAGTTTGCGTTTCTCATAAAATAAAAGTTAAATTAGACATTACAAGCTTTAAAATGAGCTATAATATCTTAAGAATGGACTTCAGATGACCTAAAAATCAATTTTGCAAAACTCAGACAACACATTTTTCTAGGTTTCTGCAGTTACAAACAGCAACTTTCGTGGCTGTTTTTGCCTCAAATAGTCCATGTTTTTTATCAAAGGCTTGCACCTCCTTGAAGAGGGTAGTGAGAGCTTTCCAAGACCCCAAATTTGTCCAAAACAGAGTTTGGATGAGAGAGATATTGAAGTTTGAAGATGAGGGGTTTCAACTGGTTTTTCTGCAAAAGTTTGGGGGGTGAATGGTGTTTGGACAAGATTTGCAACAGTTTTGAGCATCATTGATCACCCCAATCGATTGATAATTATCTTGGCTCGTGGCTCAATACTCCAGAAAACATGGAGGCTTGCTGGTGGTTGCATTTAATGGCTAAAACAATGGGCAAAACTATAAAAGAAAATGGTTTTTCTTTCAGGTTTTCAGCTAAAATTGAGGAAAAAGAAGACAAAGGAAAGAGAAGAGGGCTGGGCCGTGCGCCCAGCGCAGCCCACATGGGCCGGGGCAGTCCAGGCCCATGCACCTGGGCTGCCCAGGTGGCCCCCTTTTTTATTTTATTTTATTTTTTTTGTTTTTTTCTTTCGCATATACATATATACACATACATGCACATATACCTAAAATTCTTCATTTTTTTTCTTTTTTTCATTACAATCATATAATTCATCACTTAGGTATTTCATCAATTTTCATCATTCATACCTTTGTTTTCTAAAAATCATTTAATTTACCCAGAAATTTTTATTTTTTTTCAAAAAATCAATTAATTTCCCAAAATTTTATTATTCTTTCCAAAAATTCATATAATTAACCTAAAAAATCATATTTTCTCCCAAAAATCATATTTTCCTCAATAATCAATATATTCCCTTTCCAAAAATTTATTTCTCAATTAGTCCTAATTTTTTCTAATTAAATAGGCAAAATTTGAGAAAATTCATGTATTTTCATTTAAAATTCAGAAAAATATACAAAAATACATATTCAAAAATACGAGTCGTTACAGTCTCCCCCCTTACAAAAAATTTCGTCCTCAAAATTTATGATGGTGAGATAATAGAAGTCAAGGAACAACACTCATCAACTCAAGATAATGTCAGACCATAAAATCTTCATTCTCCCATGTATCCTGCTCGGCACCATGAAATTGCCAGCACACTCATACCATAGGTATTTCCTAGTTGTGTAACTTCCTCACAGCTTGATCGATGATAGCCATGGGCATCTCATCGTATGTACAGTCCTCTTGCAATTCTACATGCCTCCAATCAATAACATGCGAGGGATCAGAGTAATACTTCCTCAACATAGAAACATGAAAGACGTTATGAACCCCCGATAGCTGTGGTGGCAATGTTAGCTGATAAGCAACAGGGTCTATCCTCTCAAGGATCTCAAAAGGCCTGATGTATCTCGATGTGAGCTTCCCTGAAATCTCGAAGCATGCTTGCCCCTTTCGAGGTGAAATGCGGAGGAGGACCAGGCCTGATGTATCTCGGTGTGAGCTTCCCTGAAATCTCGAAGCATGCTTGCCCCTTTCGAGGTGAAATGCGGAGGAGGACATGGTCGCCAACATCAAACTCAAGGACCCTTCTTCGGTTATCAGCATAACTCTTCGGCTAATCCTGAGCAGCCTTCAAATTATGTTTGATCCTCTACATCTTCTCATTCTGCTCTTATATGAAAGTGGGGCCCAAGACTGCTCTATCACCTATCTCGGCCCAACAAGCAGGGGATCTACATGGTCGACCATATAACGCTTCAAATGGTACCATACAACGCCTCTCGGTATTCCCTGTGATCCAATCCAATCATAATCATAGAGGCCTCAGGTGGTACCATCTAAAATCAATCATATCTCAGTATCACAGTCCAAGCGAGGGTACTTATC
>JAJIYU010011001.1:0-15653 GCA_030144865.1 Tinospora cordifolia
TTTTTCCCTTGGTTTCAGTATCTTCTTGGGTCGTGGTCTCAGAGGTAGACTTTTGTGTGATAAAGATGTCGTGCCTGATTGTGTTCAGGACCACAACTGGGATACCGAGGGTGGTTCACTCTTTCGGTTAATTCCTGATATCAGTGGTAAATTCCTTATATTAGAGCGCAACCGATAAACTGACTAAGTGTTTGAAACGCCCTAATGATTGAAACTGTTTGCATGTTTAGTATGCTCGTTTGTATAATGCTATTGATGTGTAGGGAAGATCCACTGGGCTTTCGAGCTCACCCCGTTTTTATTTTACAAGTACTCATGAGCCCGGCGCTCAATGAGGATGCAGACCAAAGACTGGAGGACTTGTAGAGAGAGAGAGTGATATTTTTGTTTAACTATCTCTCTGTTTTGTACAGTTTTCACGATGTATGTTTTGAACTTGGGCTAGAGGGCCATGTATCATATTTTTTGTATATGTATATACAGGACTATTTTTACCATTTTGAACACTGTTTTATCTTGATTCATAAACTGATGATCTTTAGTTATGGTATACTATACAGTGTTCAATGATTTTGAAGGATTCGATCCGAAAAAATTCTTCCGCAACTATTATCTTGATTTCCAGTATAAATATTATTTCGAACATCCGGTGAACTTGATTTGAAACGACTTGCTTAGTGAAGCATGATAAAAATGAATATTTGAAATTAAAGAAATGATTTAAACCTCGTGTATAGAGGTAGAAAGATAGACTGACGACATTTGTCGCACGCCCGGGGCCTCGGCAGACCACGCACCGAGCTTGGAGCAGCGCGATGCCTGACAACGGGGCCACAGATTGACAAACACGACGTCCGGTCCGGGGGTCGGGGTGGGACAGAGTTTTTGGTATTAGAGCTCAGTGTTCGACAACACTGGGCATGACTGGATTTTTCCTGGCCAAGTATTGCCAGATGGAACTGTTTTTATGATAATGTTATTGAAATGAAAAGAAAATTTCACCGGATTTGATTTTCACTGGAAATGATTTCGATTTGAATGGATTTTGAAAAAAAGAGAGTTAATAAAAGAAATTCACTAGTGACTATGTGGCTAAAAGTCTAGAAAAGATTTAGGTGATGTCAGGTGCTCAATTGATCATTTGCAGACGGATTTGAGTATGGGTAGTAACCCTGTGGATGGAGTTCTACTCCCTGCGAGTGATGCGCTTTCCATTGGATAGTAGCCATGTAGGTGGAGGTTGTACTCCTTGCGAGTGATGCATTTTCCTTTGGATAGCAGCCCTGTAGGCTGAGTTTTACTCTCTGCGAGTGTTGCGCTACTTTGGAAAGGATCCGGGGAAACTTGAGACCAAGGACGTCACATATATGTGAGAGTGAGTCGGATTGTCGACTCAACGGTGATGACTCGATTCAACAAACCAAGTCTTGTAACACTAGGTTTAGGGAAGACCGGGTGATGTCTTGAAGACAATGGATCTCAATAAAAGCTTTTAGGACATAAGATAGAGACATATAACGTGAAAACACATATAGGAGGATCTTGTATCCTCGGGTCTCTATGTGGTATGGGACGCATAGGGATTTGGAGGTATGGAGGAATCCTGGACTCGAAGAATGATAGACCATGTATGGTGAGTAATCTATTCTTGGGCAGAACATGTACGCACTGTATTCTACTAGTATGGGACGGTCGCGTATGGTGGGTCTTGCGTCTGCTTTAAGGAACGAGATACTTGCGAAATTGTAATAGGCGATGAATGGACTCTTTGGAAGAACTTGAACGCACTGTATTCTACTAGTATGGGACGGTCGCGTACGGTGGATCTTGCGTCATCCTTGGAGACCAGGATTTGGCAAAAATATATGATAGTCGTAATGGATCAGGGATTCCATTATGCCAGCGTGCATTGTTTGATTGATTGTTGGGTGTTTGCTTTGGATATATGTGATATCACTATTTTGAGTATTGACACACAAATTCCTGTACCCAGAATTGAATAAAATGTTGTCGACTTAGAAGCATAAAACCCTAGGCCATCGAAATATATCGAGAACCTAGAGACATGAACTTAGAGTCACAGTAGCACGATGAACACGAAGGGTATAGGCGAGTTGAAATGAATGGCTATTATCACAAGTCATGGTATCCAGCTTAAAGTTGAAAGGCAGTTATATTCATTTAAATTATTGAATTGTTTGCTATATTATGATTACACTGTTGGATACTGAAAGTGTGCTTTTGACTTGAAGGTAATGCCAAGAACTAGAGGACGAGGCAGACTCCATAGGGGTAGGTCTAAAGCAGAGGCTACGGAGGAGCCAGTACAGACAGGGGAGGTTGTTACCAAGGCGGTGGCGCCAGCTGCCATTACAGTATCCCCAGAGGCTCTCGTGGATATGATACAGAGAGCGGTGGATAGGGCAGTGGACAGGGCCATGACGAACCGATACCCGACAGAGTCTTCTCAGCCTCCCATACGACCTCCAGTACCTGCACAGACGTCTACGCCAGCGTCTGTGCCTGATGAGGCAGCGATTCCAGTAACAATACCCCTTGAGAGTCCAGCACAGACGGCTAGCAAGTCTGCTGGTTATGATAAAGAACAGAAGGACCTAGCTATAGAGTTTCAAAAGCTGCGTCCAAGCCAGTTTGAGGGACAGGCAGATCCTATTGCAGCAGATAGATGGTTCATAGAGATGGATAAGCATTTGACGCTGCTAGGAGTAATTGGACCGAGGAGAGTAGCTTTGGCAGTACATCAGATGGTGGGACCAGCCTACCACTGGTGGAAGATGATAGTGGCAGATCCGACCATAGATGAGACAGTGATGACCTGGGATGAGTTCCAGACACTGTTTTATGACACATTTTTCTCGTCAGCGCGGAGGTCCCAGATGCAATCAGATTTTATCAGACTGACACAGAGGACATTGACTGTGACAGAGTATGAGCACAGGTTCACAGAGCTGTCGAGATTCTTCCCAGAGATGGTAGTAGATGAGCTACTAAAGACGGAGAAGTTTATAGAGGGCTTGAGGATGGAGATTAGGAGGATGATCACACCTCTGAGACTGACTACTTTTAGAGAGGCGGTTGTGAGGGCCCAGCATGTAGAGAGAGACATAGAGTTTGGGCAGTCGCTCATGAGGGGACAGAAGAGACTGTATTCAGGTCAGACATCTGGAGCCCCGCAGCAGAGGAGAGACCGACGATGACCATCTAGAGCACCTACTGCTAGTGGTCAGGCCCAGACTTCAGGGCAGCAGCAAAGGATCGGATCAGGTCGGATGAGCACTGAGCAAAGGGAGCAGGCTAAGAAGTTAGGATTATCTCTTCGGAAGTACGAACCAGACCCATCTCATGTTTTACATCAGGATGAGATCGTACTTCAAGATGATGCTACTTACAAGGAGCCAACAGTGCAGATCCTTGATCGTAAGGTGCAGAGTCTCAGGACTAAGGACATTCCTTTAGTCAAAGTCCTATGGAGGCATCACAACCTGGAGGAAGAGACCTGGGAGCTTGAGAATGAGATGCAGAAGAAATACCCAGATCTTTTCGCCAGGACAAATTGATTGGACACATTACTCAGGTACTTTTCATTTAAATTTCGAGGACGAAATTTCTTTTAAGGGGGGTAGATTGTGATCACCCTAGGTCTTATAAGGTATCCACATCAACATGAATTTTTAAAAATTCAAAATAAATACAAAAATGATTGGAAACTTGTTTTTAATTATCATTATATGATATTTAATCAAGATAAAATTTATTAGAACAATCGGATAGCTAGAAATGTGCGGGGAAAAGTATTAAAAAACAAGGCATCTTGCTACCGACCGTGGTCCGTCTGATGCCGACCGCGGTCCGTGATGAGAAAAACCCAAAAAAAGTGTAGAACATACTGTGGACCGCGGTCCTTACAGGCCGACCGCGGTCATCAGTGGAAAATTGCAGAAATGAGAAAACTAGGTCACATTGGTAATCGCGGTCCGTAGAGTATTGACCGCGGTCCATAAAGGGATGACCAAGGTCCATAAAGTGAAGACCGAGGTCCATGAAGGAAAATCTGTCCGATGACCGAGGTCCGTCTGACGATGACCGCAGTCCGTGTGCGAGTTATATATAGATTTCAAGCGTAGAATTTCTCATTTTGCACTAAAACGATCCGGGATTTGGAGAGAGCGACGAGAGAGCGATTCTCAGGTGAGTTCTCTGATTTTCTTTGAGTTTTCTTTAAGATTTGAGCTCATCTAAGAGTATCTATCAATAGTTAGTGAATCAAAGTGATTAAGATCCATTCATGAACTTGTTGTTGTGGGTTTAGTGTTTGGAAACTAAGTCAAATGGGATGAACTGTTGTTTATTCCCTGATATATGTGTGTGGACACTAGTATGATGGATTTAGGATGGTTATTTGATGATAGAAATGAAGGAATCAATTTAATTGAAAGTGAATCCCGTTTTTGAGGCTTGATTAATGGGTTTTGATGAATAAACAATGTAAACAACCATTCAAGTGTTAAACTGTAATGGAACTCACAAGCATGGTGTACATGGGTGAAATCCCACTATTAGGTGAGAAAAGGTGTGTAAACCATGGTCCATACAGTACCACCCACAGTTAATGAACTTGAACATTATTTTTGAGTGTTTTGGGTACACTCTAAAGCAATGAGTGATAATAGACTCTTAGGGTTGGGTGAGATGTGTATTAAAGGCCCAAAGTAATGTATCATTACCACCTAATGCTGCAGATTGACGATATTGGACTGCTGTGCGAGGAACGAAGATCCAGCAACGTTTCGGCGTGCACAGGTGGGGTTGATTATCTCTTCCTCACTCTTTAGTATTATGCGGACGTAGGATGCGCAATATGATCTATGTTTAAATTCCTGTACTTAGTATCATGCTAGGAATGTATGCTTTGGGTGGATTGCTTTACATGATATCCTAATGTCCGGTTACTTGTTTTCTAGTACTAGGATATTATGATCAGCTTGATGGTTATTGGCTTTCTTTGCTTAGGATAGCATTTGAATAAGCATGTTTGTATGTTGTGTGGAATAAACACTATGATTGTGAAACTAAAAAACATTAAAGTTTTATTAAGAACTCCACATATTGGGGCGATGGACGGGCACTGGTGGTACATCGCGTTGAGGTTCTCCAGATGTCTCAGGACGTCATCGTGGGTATCACCAACTAGGCCAAACTGCGAGCGGCCGTATGAGACCCTCGAATTTGGAAAGTCATGAAGATTTTTCCCTTGGTTTCAGTATCTTCTTGGGTCGTGGTCTCAGAGGTAGACTTTTGTGTGATAAAGATGTCGTGCCTGATTGTGTTCAGGACAACAACTGGGATACCAAAGGTGGTTCACTCTTTTGGTTAAGTCCTGATATCAGATGGTAAATTCCTGATATTAGAGCGCAACCGATAAACTGACTAATTGTTTGAAACGCCCTAATGATTGAAACTATTTGTATGTTTCGTATGCTCATTTGTATAATGCTATTGATGTGTAGGAGAGATCCACTGGGCTTTCGAGCTCACCCCATTTTTATTTTACAGGTACTCATGAGCCCGGCGCTCAATGAGGATGCAGACCAAAGACTGGAGGACTTGTAGAGAGAGAATGTGATATTTTTGTTTAACTATCTCTCTGTTTTGTACAGTTTTCACGATGTATGTTTTGAACTTGGGCCAGAGGGCCATGTATCATATTTTTTGTATATGTATATACAGGACTGTTTTTACCATTTTGAACATTGTTTTATCTTGATTCATAAACTGATGATCTTTAGTTATGGTATACTATATAGTGTTCAATGATTTTGAAGGATTTGATCCGAAAAAATGCTTCCGCTACTATTATCTTGATTTCCAGTATAAAAATGATTTTGAACATCCGGTGAACTTGATTTGAAACGAATTTCTTAGTGAAGCATGACAAAAATGAATATTTGAAATCAAAGAAATGATTCAAACCTCGTGTATAGAGGTAGAAAGATAGACTGACGACATCTGTCACACGCCCGGGGCCTCGGCGGACCACACATCGAGCTTAGAGCTGTGCGACGCCTGACGTCGAGGCCACAGATTGACAGACACGACGTCCGGTCCGAGGGTCGGGGTGTGACATTTTGTGACTATATTTTGAATGTTAAAAATAGAAAGAAAGTGTTAGCCACTTAAAGTAGCAATTCCAAGGCCAGTCATGTGGTCAAGTCTACTATGTCGAAGGCGGGGGACGCTATTAAAGAATTTTCAACCTTAAACAGAAATACCAGTTAACCAAAGCCTTAAGGTTGGATTTGACCTTGAATGACAAACAAGTCTACCTGTATAGCAGGTGTTGCCAACCAGATCTACTACATTAGATTAGGAAAAAATAGAGGCAAGACAAGTGGCTTGTGGGTTTGATAGAGGAAGTTGAATAGGGTAAGCATTCTAACTTTAGGTTAGAAGCTGAGAATATCCTGAGGCTCGGGGAGAAGATCTGTGTACCTCAAAATGGATAGAGTAAGCAGACAATACTGCATGAAGCTCATCAAACCAAGTATACAATGCATCCAAGCGGAGATAAGATGTACCAGAACCTCAGAAAGACTTACTGGTGGAGAGAAATGAAGAGGGACGTGGCTAAACATGTTGCCAAGTGTTTAATTTGTCAACAAGTGAAAGCTGAGCATCGGAAACCCTCTGAATGTTACAACCACTCCCTATCCCTGAACAGAAGCGGGATAACATTGCCATGGATTTTGTCAGTGGTTTGCCCAGGAACCAGAAAGGAGAAGATACTATTTGGGTGATTGTGGATCGTTTCACCAAAGTGGCTCATTTCTTGCCAATAAGATCCATAGACCAAGTCAGTAATTTGGGAGAAATTTATGTAAAAGAAATCGTTAGGATTCATGGTGTACCCAAGACTATTGTGTCTGATAGAGATTCTCGCTTCACTTCATAGTTCTGGCATAGTCTACAGAAGAAGATGGGTACTAAGCTCACCATGAGTACAACATTTCACCCTCAGACGGATGGTCAGTCTAAAAGAGTTATCCAAATTTTAGAGGATATGTTGATGTCTTATGTTTTAAACTTCAAGGGGAATTGGAGCAAGTACTTACATTTGGCAGAGTTTGCCTATAACAATAGTTATCAGGCGAGTATTAAAATGGCTCCATTCGAGGCTCTTTATGGAAAGCCCTGTAGAACACATACCTGTTAGGCTGAACTTGAGGATTATGTATTAACTAGACCAGATTTGGTGGAAGAAATGAATAACTAAGTCAAGTTAATATAGAAGAGGTTGACTACAACACAGAATCATTAGAAGACCTATGCTAACAAGAGGAGAAGACCACTAGAATTCCAAGCTAGAGAGAAGGTATTTTTGATAATTTGTCCTCAGAATGGCATCAAGAGGTTCGGATTCAAAGAAAAGTTATCTCTGAGGTTTGTCGAACCTTTTGAAATACTTAGAAGAATCGAGGAATGGGTTGATGAGTTGGACCTACCAAACAAAGTGATTTCAGTACATAACATATTCCATGCATCCATGTTGAGAAAATATGAATCTAACCCTTCTCCCATCATCCACCAGGAAGAAGTGAATATTCAAGATGATGCTACTTATGAGAAAACGATGGTCAGAATCCTCAACCATTAAGTATACAGTCTACGAACGAAGGATATCCCGTTAGTGAAGGTATTGTGGAAACATCACGGGATGGAAGAAGTAACATGGGAACTTGAAAGTGAGATTAAGTCAAAGTATCCACATCTATTCGCTAGAAATCCTTAGCTATGTACAAATTTCGAGGGCAAAATTTTTCTAAGGAGGGTAGCAGGTTGTAATACCCTGAATTCTCTGTACTCAATTCAGGGAGTCCAAATTTAAAAAAGAATTGGCATTTACGGTACTTCGGGGGATCAAAATGACCAAAAACAAAACGAAATGACATGAACTAAGATTTGGGTTTTCATTTGCCTAGTGACCTTAGTCGGTCTTAAATAAAGAAAGTTTTTGAGAAAAAATTACCTTGGGCCAAATCATACCTTAAAATGTGCATTAGGTTCATACGATTCTAAAACTATAGCTTATAAATCATAATTCCTTGTAAATAAGGATATATTAATTTTTATTTGATTTTTGTGAACCCATGAAGTCATGGCCATCCTAAGCATGTGCAAGTTACATGGGTGGAACACCATGATCATGTGTACCCTCACCCTACCCTAAGCTCCATAGGAAGTTTCCTTTATTTGAGTTCAAGTAGAATGATCCTATATGCTCTCATGAACATCTATATAAACCCCCTTTCCTCAGTTTCATCTCATTCCAAAGCAAAGAGTTGACACTTCCCTCTTTGTTTGTTCTTGCCCTCTTCTTGGCACATCTTCTCGATCTCTTTTCTCTCTTGTGTGAGGAGTTCTTATTTCAGTATTTTAGAGAGTTGTTGAAGTTGTTTTTTTTTTATGGTTAAAAGTTCTTGAAGTTCTAAAAGTAGTAGATAAGGGGAACCTTTACCAGATTTAAAAGAAACTCGAATTAGGGTGGAGAAAATTTCTAGAATTATTTCTTTATTACTTCAAGTCTTTAGTATATTCATGTTTGTTTTTAGTTTTCAGCATGTATATATTTCAGTTTGACGCATGTTTGATCAAGTTTTATTTTCAATTTAACATGTTTTCATGTTTTAATTCATACATGATAGCATAACATGCTTAGAAACCAGTTTAGGCTTATTTTTGAATTTTCAAGCATGCCATGTATGTTTCCATGTTCTCTTGATTATTTAAATTTTGATATTAATTACTATGATCTTGTTTCATATTTATTTGAAATTAAATATGAAAACATGAAGACAAAAACCATGTACCATCGTAGTAGTCTAAGTAATATTATGGGTGTTCTTTGCATATACTTAGTGTATATGAGTAACATCACTAAGTGTGGATGTGTTTTAAAATACTTGGAATGTGGAGATATCATCCTTATTTCCAATGGAATGTGACAAGATGAATTGTCATTCCATCCCAAAATAGGAATGTTTTAGTAAAGAACACCAACGGATTAAAAACCCCTTTTGGTCAAATATACAACACTAACAAAATATTGTTTATAACGCTTAATGCTTGGAAGTGATTGAAATTGGATGTACTTTTGATTTGAATTAGTAAATTAGTAGTTTGATGAATGATCCACTGGGCTATGAGGCCACCCGTTCCTATTATTTTTCAGGAATTTGAAATGTATGATCAAGCTTGCTAAGGGATCAGAAAGTTTGTTTTTAAAAAGTTTCTATGTAAGGGCATATTGCCCAAATTTCGCATAAAGACTTTTACTAAATTTTTATTTTAAATTTTAGAGTTATGTACTCTTTTTTTTATTACATAAATTCAATAATGTATTTTTTTATTTTATAAATAAAGAGTTTAAAGTTTTCCTTTATTCACTTGTATTATCTTGTTGAATTTTAAACTTAATGGAAGTGTATTTATGAGTATTTCAATAAATGTTAGAATAAAGGAATTGAGATACAAGTTGTGTACTTGTAACTGTAACATAGGACCCAACCCGCCTTATGGCTGAGCTTAAACTGTCTCTTGGGGTTGGGGTGTTACACTGGCGGAGTTGGAGGGTTGATCCCCCAATCCGGTCTAGTTGCTTGGACGAGTCATTAATGGGGAGTACGGCATGAGCTGACGACAGCCATGCACCACCTGTATCCGCGTTCCCGAAGGCACCCCTCTCTTTCAAGAGGATTCACAACACGAGGAAAGGCTTACGGTGGATACCTAGGCACCCAGAGACGAGGAAGGCGTAGCAAGCGACGAAATGCTTCGGGGAGTTGAAAATAAGCATAGATCTGAAGATTCTCGAATAGGTCAACCTTTCGAACTATTGCTGAATCCATGGGCAGGCAAGAGACAACCTGGCGAACTGAAACATCTTAGTAGCCAGAGGAAAAGAAAGCAAAAGCGATTCCCGTAGTAGCGACGAGGGAAATGGGAGCAGCCTAAACCGTGAAAACGGGGTTGTGGGACCCTAACCGAAACTCTTCCTCGAAGGGTGGTGATCCGCTTAAACAAACAAGTTAACATATTCTTGTACAGTCAAAGGTGGGATCGATTCCATCAAAGATGAGACCAATCAATGGAAATCCATTGAGCTGTTATCAGGAAAGGATGGTTAGAATCTTTCTGCTTAAGCATTTGACCCCAATCTTTTCAGATGACTTAGTCATCTCGGAGCAAGCTTGGTCAGAGGATTTTGGCATGATCAGTGGTTATTACATAATTGGATGAAATCCATTCTTGGGTCATGGTATTATACCGTTGCGTTGGACCTAAACACTCCTGTGGGGGTTCGACTCTGCCCGTAAGCCAAGGTCCCAGGTCTCCGAGTCACCCCGGGCTTTTTTGAAGAATCCTGCACCCATGGGCATACGGCCGGAGAGCGGCAACATGGAACAGTGTAAAGGTGAAACGACTTGATGAGCTAAGGGGGCGGGATGAAAGCGCAATTTGAATAAGAAGGGCAAAAGACAAAAAGCCACTCTCAGAAGGCAGCTCAACTCAGTCAGCTAAGGCAGCAGCTGTGACATCTCTAGTTTAGGCAGCTCGGCTTAATTGTATTCTCACAAAACAACTAAAGACTGTCTACTTCTGTAACTCAATTAGCATCACCCTCTATTCCTTGTCCTCAATTTCTTCCTATGCCCTTTGACGGACTAGAACCTTTGGCATGGGCACTGGCTACTGTACTAGCATCTACTCCTGAGGTGGGGCCTATAACTACAGCTCTGGTGCCACCTGTGCCTACATCTATGGCAAGGGCAATACTCTCATGATCTGCTCAGTGACCCATCCGGCAATCTCATTCCAGAACTTTGAAGTGAACACTACCCCAACCTGAGCCTCAGTCTGGTTAACCTGTGCCCTCTGCCCCTCAGACTTAGTTTCCTCAAACGCAGTTGCTCTCATAGCATGTCTCTTGGATCCAGCCATTTATCTACAACCAAAGATCTATTCAATCGTCATAAATTTATTAAAGAAATCCAATGTTGTAATACCCTGAAAACCTTACACTCAACGAAATAAGAAATTTTCATCTTTTTATTGAAATTTGAATGAATCTAGCCTCATTTTAGGGCTAAATACAGAAAATACAAAATTCTCATTTGGTGACCCATATGAACCTAAAACGACCCGAAACAAGGTATGGTGTCATGAACCAACAAACTAGACTACATATCCGAAAATCAACCCAATCGACCAAAATTAGGGTTTTGTCCTACAGGGGGATCCAGATTTGGAAAGAATAGTAAATAGTGGTACCTGTCAAACTCGGAATGACTCAAAACTTTAGGGAATGGAATAAACTAGCAAGACACACGACATATCCAAAAATCAAACCAATTGGCCGAGGATTGGACCTTCATTTCCCTAATGCATTCGGTAGGTTCTAAATAAGGAAAGTTTCGAAAGAAAATCACCTCGACCAAATTGTACCTTAAGATTTAGGTCTTGATCATGTGGCTTCAAAACTATAGATTATACACCTAAATCCCTAATGAATAAGGAAATAGTTAAATTATTTAGTTTCATGTGAACCTATGAAGACATGGCCACCCAAA
The DNA here is from genome assembly GCA_030144865.1 of Tinospora cordifolia. Lineage (NCBI taxonomy): Eukaryota > Viridiplantae > Streptophyta > Magnoliopsida > Ranunculales > Menispermaceae > Tinospora > Tinospora cordifolia. The sequence continues at coordinate 11,646 of JAJIYU010011001.1, forward strand.
GCATGTGCAAGTCACATGGGTGGAACACCGTGATCCTGTACACATTCACCCTACCCAATCACCTTGGGACATCTTCTCTAATTTGAAAAAATGTAAAATGATCCTATACACCACATTGATGATTCAATACACCCACAAGAGGCATCACCTATAGAAATTCATGAAAGAATGATTCCATGCACACCACATTGTGATCATGTACACCATGTTGCCAATTAAGCCAATACCAACCTCTATGTTTGTGTGTGTGTGCATGCACATGTGTGACGTCCAGGTTAGAACTTTCTAGACCATAAAATGTGCCTACAAAGCAAATCCTAGCCATCATTTGTGCTCAAGAAACCAAGATAGAAAGTGGATAAAAAGGATGATCCCACCATGGCGCCAAAATGGGGAAGATTCTTTCCATGAAGAAAACACCACCTTTGCCCATGCCTAGGTTAGGAATTTTCCACGAGGATCAGATTTGAATACCAGCATGTGATTGTGTGTCTCTCATGGTTCGATATTGTACACCATCAGCTGGATGTTCAAAAGGGAAGAAAGAGAGCTTCCATGTATATGGTTATTTGGTGAGCAAGCAAGATAACAAAAGGAGAATGTGCTAAGAGAATATTCTCCCTCAATATAGGACGTCCAGAATGAAATGGAAAAGGTTCTAAAAGTATTTTAGCCTCTGATTTTGAATTAGAAAAAACCACTAGTGGGCCCACAAGGAAGATATGCACACATGCTAGAATATGCACACTTACCATGTCTTGTCTTTGGTGTTTGAAAACTTGCCCAAAGGTGGAGAGCTGCCCAAGCTGCCCTAGCTGCCCTAGGACGTCCCTTAGCATGCTTGAGAAGCTATAAATACCCCCTCTCATTGTTCACAAATCATTCATTCCAAAAAGCAAGTGAAAACATCTTTCTTGTGCTCTCAAACCTTTTTCTTTCTCTTCTTCATTTTGACGTCTTCTTCTATGCCTAAGGAAAGGCTTTTAGTTTTAGTAGTTAGTGATTATTAGAGAGTTATTTTGCTAAAAATTGAAGTTTCAAAGCTTGGGGGAACCTCTACTGGATTTTAGAGAAAGCATCATTCGAGGTGGACGTTGCCCTCTTAAACTCTTTTCCATATTCAAGCCATTAGCATGCTCAATTTTGATGATTTGTTTGTTGAAGTTTCTTTTATGTCTTGTTTCAGTTTTCATTTATCATTCATGAACATTTTAGATCTGATTATCTATCTAATATCATGCATTAGTAATGCCATTCATGTTAGTATCATGTTTAGATTTTTTTTTCTTTCTACACGTTTGATGCATGATTATGTACGATGGATGCAACATTTTTGTTTTTATTTTTCAGTTTAATGCAATATTTTGATATTTTATTTATGTTTCATAATTATGGGATTAAAATATTAGATTATGGTGATTTTAACCACGTACCATCATAATTGTTTTAGTAAGACTATGGGTGCTCTTATTTTATGTTTTGTTCATAAGGTTTATGACCTAAGTGCTTGGTTGGTGGGTAAGAGTCCCTAAGTTTCGAGGTCTAATAAAATTGGCTAATGTCATATTTCACTCTAAGGAGGCACTTAGTGAATAACATCAAGGGTTGAGAAACTCTTTTGGTTTAAGACACAACTTCACACAAATTGATAATTGATACGCCTAATTTGTGCCAGGTTTGAATTGTGGATGTGTTAATGTTTTTGAATATCAAAATAGTTGTTTAAGATCCACTAAGCTTTAGCTCACCCTTTCTTTAACATTTTTCATGGATTTGATCTTATGAAGAAGAATGTGGAACGTCTACCTTTTAGGGTTCTTTATTTTTTCCATATAGGGCATGTTGCCCAAATTTTAAGAATTTTTGTTGTATTTTCTTTATTTAAAAATGTAAACTTTCTTTTATGATTTAATAAAGATTTGGAATTCCTTTTATCTCTTATAATGTAGCCTTGTTTAGTTTTTATGGCATGGTATATTGGGAATAAAAAATCAAGTGTGTGTTACTTGTAAAGTAACATAAGACCCGGCTTATGGTTAAGTCCATTGTTTCAACAGCTATTATAACAGCGGATGCAATAGTGGTTTTGTCCACAAATTTTAAGTCCAAATGAACGTATGGGGATCGGGGTGTTACAAAGGTGGTATCAGAGCCTAGGCTTTAGGTGCCTTGGGCTAGAAATAGAAAGACAAGCTTAAACACATGTTGTTCGGCTAGGATTTGAAATTCAAAGTATTAGTTGCTTGACAAGAATTAGAAATTCAAAATTAGGGTTTCACTTAGAATTAGAATGCCCTACCTTCTATTTTGAAATTGAAAAACAATTTTAGAAAGTATTTTCAGAAAGGAAATAAATATTTTGAAATGTTTTGTTTGGATACAAAGACTGCAAGTTGAGTCAATAGTGGGTAAGCCTTGTCCCGAGTAAAGCTAAACATTGAAAGGGAGGTGGGTTATCCCGCCCTAGAAAGCATGGTTGCTAAGTAGACTTTGGTCTCATTGTCTGATCTGGAGGTTGTCCCACCAGCTTATATGAGTGGTTTGAATTGAAGAACACCCTTATTTCCTATATAAAGAAAATTAGAAGGTTGGAAAATTAAGGCAAGAATTTAGAAGATGCCAAAGGTGGTATCTTGACAAGATAAAAGTTGTGAGTCAACCCAAGTGAATCATAGGTCTAGGAAATGACCTTAGGGTGTAGCCATGAATGGAACAGTAGATCAAAAGCATAAATCTCTAGGACATAGGCTAGAGACTAAAACTCATGTGAAAACAAAAAATTGTTTGACTAGGACACGGGACTGGGAAGCTTCTGTACTTTTCAGTTTCTATGTAGGATGGGGTGCATAGAAATTTGAGGGTACAAAGGGGACCTAGACTTGAAGAATGATGGGCCATGTATAGTGAATGATCGGTGGCTATGGCAGAATGGGTTTCTCTATGCTCAATTGGGATGGGGCAATTAGGTGTAGTAGGTTTGGGAAGCGTAGTTATCGAGCAATTTGCAAAATTGTTTGGCTGCAACTATGTTGTGGGTGAAAACCTAAGTGGAAGGGGTAGAGTGGGATGGGGCACTTGAACCTGAAAGCTTGGATGGAAGCTTGGAACTTTGTTGTTCTAGCATAAACTATTTGATTGTGTGAAAAGCATGCTCTGTTGTTTATTTACTTGCTTTGAAACCAAATCTTGTACCCATGCATGAAATGAACCTAGAAGAAAATATTTAGGCTACTGAATGGATAGAGAACCTAGAAATGTGAATCTAGAGTCATAATAGAACAAACGTTAGACAAGTACTGACACTCTGCTCGATTCATAGTAAATGGCCGGAGCAAGGAGAACCGCCACATAATCAACTACTTCCAATGAGACTGCCTACATGACTCGAGGCCAAACTAGAGGAGATGATGACAGAGATTTCTCAGCAAGTACTGAAATAGCTGAGGAGGGATTTGGCACAGATGATTCCTCAAGCAGTGCCACAGCTGCAAGCACCTGAACCTGTTTCGGTGCCACCACCAGCACCAGTACTAGAAGAACGTCCAAGGAACCAAGCTAATCAGGAGGATGCAAAATAGACAAAGCTCCTAATAGATTTGCAGAAGCTTAACCCTCACCATTTTAAAGGAACTGAGACCTACATCCTGGCTGACCATTGGTACTGGGAAATGGAAGAGCTATTAAATGTACTGAAAGTGACGGACCCACGAAGAGTGGCTTTAGCTATACACCATTTTAGGGGACCAGCCCAAGAATGGTGGAGAATGTTACGGTTGGACCCAAATACCAACACTGAGACAATGAGCTGGGTCGAATTCAAGGAACATTTCTATGATAAGTTCTTCACTAAAGCTACGCTACGAAAGATTCAGGAGGAGTTTACTCGTGTAACACCCTAACCCCCGTGTCATCAAGCATTGGACCATCCACCGTTTTTCTTCCTTGACGGTGGACTAAACCAGACGGCGGGTCGGGCCGGTGTTACTTTACGAGCGACACACACTCGAC
>JAJIYU010011002.1:0-15655 GCA_030144865.1 Tinospora cordifolia
TCTTCTTCTTCTTCTTCTTCTTCTTCTTCTTCTTCTTCTTCTTCTTCTTCTTCCTCTCATGATGTATGATAACAGGCGATTTATCCTTAACTAGTAATCAATTTCCCTTATTACTTATCTAGGCTAGACTTGAGGTCTCTCATTTCTATTGTACTTGTTTTGCGTCTGTGGCTTTGAATGTGAAGAATATTACTGCATCTCTCAGATTTTCTTATATATTTAGTCATATCACTTCTTAGTTTTGCTACATTTCTCCCCTTCTTTATTATTTCAGGTTCTGAAGTATGAAGCAGAGAATGTCAAAGCTCTTTATCGGCGGGGTCAAGCATATAAAGAGTTGGGAATGTTTGAGGTGAATTTTTTGTATTTTAGTGAATCCTGCCTCATACTTGATATCACCCATCATTTGAACTGTTTTTCTTTTCATGTTGTCATATCTTCACTGTTTTTGGTAGCATATAGGATTGATTTTCCATTCCCGGTATGCTTTTGGTCACTTTTTCTAATGCTCCTGCCTTTTCAAATTAGGATGCAGTCTCAGACTTGAGCAAGGCACATGCAGTTTCTCCTGATGATGAAACTATTACAGCCATCTTAAGGTATGGATTCCAAGATTGAATAATGGCAATATCTGATGAGATGTTCGATAGCCAAGAAAAAAATCTTTTTAAGAGAATATATTTTGTTGGAGAACCAGTTCTTGCTAAAATTGTGCTTTATTTAATGAGAAAAATGTTGTCATATCCATTATGTTCAAATAGAAATAGAAGAGAGAAGGCACGAGGCTTCATTAGCATTCTGCATGAATACAAACAACAACTAAAGATTTTATCATGAGAATTTTTTTTTTTAACTCTCTGGAGGACAACATACGTGAGTCTAAGAAAAATTAAAAAAAAAAGACTTTAACAATCAAATGCACAACCTTCTTATTTTCTTGTAAAAATAGTAGTTTCTTTGTTTTCTTTTTCTGTAGTGCCGCATGCAGCGATGTAATTGCCTAATCCCACCACTAATATCTAGTGTTTTTGATCTCTTAATCTTATTTTAATTGTTATTAGTTAGAAAAGGAAATACAGTTACAGTGTTGCTTATCTATAACATGAAATCTATAAATCGATACAGGATTGCTGAGGAAGAACTATCAAAGGGAGGTGGAAAGAGGAGTTCATCAAAAGGTATATTGTGATTTTCTGAATTCTTTAACCTCTAGCATTGTAGTCCATAATGATACATGCTTGTACTTCTTTTTTAGAAAATTGTTGAAGTTGCTCACATATAATGGATTCCAGGGTTGGTGATTGAAGAAATTACTGACGAAGATGTTGAGACACTCCCCCAACAAAGCAAACCAAGCTCTTCCTCTTCAGTATATTCTGTTGATGAACGTCAGGAAGCCAGGAAACATCTTGAGAGGGAATCTGATTTCAATGTTGGAAATATGAGGAGTGTTTCTGAGCCTTTGCAGGGTTTAAAGAATGATCCAGAAGCTATCAGGTTTTTTTCTTTTTTTTCTTTTTTTTTCTTTCTAAAATTGCTTCATTCATTTTTTGTTGGATTCTTTCCTTTCTATCTTATCAAGGGTAGAAATTTTGATTTTTTTTTAAGTAGTCTAATTTCAGATTAAACAGAAAAAATAATTGCAAAAATTCCCATTACTCAAAGAATTTAAAATATTTTTTTAGTTTAATTCTATTTATTAATGTAAGGTACTACTGCTTTCTTATCTCTTGTGTAGTGTATGTTGCTAACGTTGTATCAATACTCTACATGAATCTGGTCCTTTCCGTTCTCTCAATTGGGGGCTAAGTCAGCATCAGGGCTGTCCAACACATAGTTTGCATGCATAGTTCATAGTTGATTATATGAAGTTTTATTTTGGTTGTCAGCTGCATAGCACATTCCTTCGCTCTTACCTAGCTTGGGACTGGCCATGGTGAAGTTACTATTATGATCGATGATGTTGCTCAAAAAAATAACATAATATTTTAGTAGGTTAATTAGCTTCAAACTATTGAAATTTTAAATCTAATGCTTTAAACAATGGTATTACGCAAGAAAATTTAAGCTAAATATTTAAAGGCTTAAATTTAATTAATTTAAAAACTATTTGATAAGGATAAAATTAATATTTAAGATACTCTTGTAATTATGAAGCTTAACTAAATGCTCAAAAGATATTAGTAGCTTAAGATTGTTAAATTGTCAGTTAGTTAAAATGTCTTAATTACTGTATGAAAAATTAATAGTAACAAACTCTCTTCCCATAAAAATGAAAGGATTACAGATATTTTCAAAAATCTCATGCAAAATTTTATTTTGTGTGAAATTATTGGAAACCATTAATTAGTTAAATCTGATTACACAATGATTTTTAAAAACTCTTAATCATTATTCATGCTCCAAAGGTTGTATTGTTTGGACGCGGTTTGCTTTGAATGCTTATAAACTAAAATATTGACAAAGTAGCTTACAGACTAAATCCGCCACTGAAAGTTATATTGCTTCGCTTGGTGGTTTTAAAAAAGGAGATATTTCTTATTTTACTACTTTTTGTGCACTTCATCTATTTTCTTGGAGTGTTAATAAAATATGGGAGTCTTCATTTCTACCTTTATGGAGCCTTGTTCATGTTGAGAGGCATTTTCTAATTGGTAAAAAGGAGTTTAACATGAAGTTGATTCAATACTAGTGCAACTAGAATGGAATTGCATGAGTTCATCTAGAAACTGGAAAAATAGTTACAGTTGAGTCTTTTGAGAAATAGTGGCAAGTTAGCATGCATTTAAGCATAAAGTTCAAGTTGGAATTTAGAATTGTATGCAAATGTTTCTAGTACAATCCAAATATCCTATAAAAGAAATAATGCAAATAAAAACAAGTAGAAATACACACCTTTCTAGAATTTGAGAAAATTGACCAAGTTTGAACTAAACAATCACATTTTCCTTTTACGTAGGGTTGGCTAAGAAATTAGCTTCATCCTCCTATTAGAACTTACTCAACTTTAATTATTTTTTTTCTTAATTATGTCTATTTATAATATTTTTAGGTTTTCTTGGCTTGTATCATTACCATTAATTGTCAATTACTCTTCTTAACTAGCTTCTAGTGTATCTAAGGGTCTTCATTGTATGTGTCAAAATCATTTTAAGAACTTTTTTGTGTTTGATTTCTAAAGTATTTATTTGTTTATTTATGTATTTATTGGTTATATATGCATCTCCTGTTAGGGCTAATCCTATTGAAGCATCTTTCTCTATGGTTAGCTTAACTATTGATTTGTGAAACCGTTGACACATCCCACATACCTCACTTCCTGATGTTTGTATCTTGTCTTTTAATAGATCATTCCAAAATTTCATCTCAAATCCTGATCCCAACACTCTAGCTGCTTTGAGTGCCGGAAATGCAGAAGGCATGCCACCAGACATGATTAAGAATATCTCAGGTATAATTAGCAAGATGCCACCAGAAGAACTCCAGAGAATGATCCATATGGCTTCCTCTTTTCAAGGGAAGAATCCGTTTATGCATTCTGGATCAGTAGATTCTAGCAATAGTACAAGAAGTGGACCACTACCTCATGATGTATCACCTGAAATGCTCAAGGCTGCTTCTGACATGATGAGCAAGATGCCTGCAGAGGATCTTCAGAGAATGTTTGAAATGGCATCCGCTTTAAAAGGGAATAGTTCTGTAAATGATTTAAGATCAAATAATAGATCAGAACTCTCAGAAGCTAGTGAGATTCCAGCAGCAAAAATGAAATCTGAAGTAGGTGAAAGTAGTTCTTCAAACAGGATCACGAATTCAAGATCAGCTGCTGCTCAATCCCAACCATCATCAGCATCAGCCTTCATGAATTCAAACAATGATTTCCAGGAGCAAATGAGAAACCAAATGAATGATCCAGCAATGCGACAGGTTTGTCGTCAAGTCTTTGGTTTTTTATTTTTATTATTTATTATTATTTTTTAACTTGCGATGACATCCATGTGTTGTTTCCTAAACCTTTGAAGTTTTATGATTGTAGATGTTTACATCCATGATTAAGAACATGAGCCCAGATATGATGGCAAACATGTCCGAACAATTTGGAATAAAGTTGTCAAAGGAGGATGCTGCAAAAGCTCAGCAAGCAATGTCCTCTTTGTCACCAGATGACTTGGATAGAATGGTATTTTCCAACACTCCTGAGATATGTTCTTCTCTTCAGCTTTTTTAATGAAAAGAGACAAATAAATTTTATTAAAGCCGAAAAACATGACACTGTACAACATATATTGCATCCTTGAGCCCAACGGCCCAAAATGCCCCTCAGAAAGCAAATTTAGACTTTGCCACGTGCATCAAACATCTATCCCAACCTAAAACCCAATCAGAGACTAAAACCTGCAACCCATTTTGAGACAAAAACCCAAGAACTGTCCAAGGTTTTAACTAATTTCCAGACCTGGTCCACAGATTTCTGATGATTGTCAAAAACTTAAAAACCCTATTTTTTGTTTCCTTTCCAACTAAAGGTGTGAAAATGTTGCCAAGGATGTTATTCTGAAAACCTCTTAGTTGCATGGAGACATCTGGCATGTCAGCCATTGTAAGACCATTCACCACCCAAGGAGGACGCTGAACAAACCCGTTAGAAGAATCCTACCACAATGCCCTAATTCTTGCAGCAAACCCCAAATGGAAAGGACAAATGATCACAACATTCAAAATGGCAATAATTGGAAACAATTTAACGAATTATTATAGCTCAGCCTCATAGTTCAAGTTTTAATAAATTATTCTGAAACCGGAAAGTTGCATTCACTTGAGAAGTCACCTAATTGCGTTGGAACGCCCTAGTTGACTTCAAAAACTGAGCTTGGTTTCAAGAATTGAGTTTTTAGTTGGCTACCTGAATCAACCTGAACATTGGATTTATATTTTATAGCGGATTTGATTAATTATGAGATAAATCCTCAAGAAGTTGGAAAAAAAAAATTGACTAATGCTTGTCAGGTGTAGGAACAATTTTCTGTTATATTTTTCTCATCCGGAAAACATTATTGCTTGGCATTCATTGTCTGTTTTGTCAGATGCGATGGGCTGATAGGCTACAGAGAACCGTCGAAGGTGCAAAGAAGACCAAGAACTGGTTACTGGGAAAACCAGGTTTGATTTTTGCTATATGCATGCTTATTTTGGCTATGATCCTGCACCGGTTAGGTTTCATTGGCAGCTAGAATCAGGACCACTACACAAGAACGCATCCAGTATACTAATTCTTGTAACTGAGTACCAGAATCCTTAGCGGCGCTGTTGACGTCTTAATTGTATAATCATGGACTGCGTTGTTGTTCCTGTTGTGGAAAACCCGGGAAGCAACAAGTGATTTTGTCTGTGTTATATTATACTAATTAAATTCAGGCCAAGTCTAAATGTTTTTCCTTTTTATTATTATTATTATTATTATTGGTAGGCTCCTCAATGATCATAAATCTTAATGAAGATGAATTGTTTTTTTTTTTTTTATTGTTATTTTTTATTTGACCATCTCCGATCAACAGCAAAATAGTACTGGTTTACAGAGGATGAAGAATGTGATCTCTAACCCTGTACCATTCCACCTTAACATTCTAGCATGCGCTTAATTAAATTAATAAAAATTAAATTTTAATAAAAATTATTTTTTTTTTACTAAAATTGTTATTATTGTTATTTTTTTTACTAAAATTAAATTTTAATAAAAATTGTTTAATTAAATTACATATTATCTTTACTGCTATTTTATTGTTAAATTAAAATTTTTATTATTTAAATGAAATTAATGCTTTAATTATTTGGACTATTTTTATGATGCATTATTTTTTAAGTGTGTTATAGTAAAATTTGAATTTTATATAATAATTAATTGATTACTAATTATTTTATTTATTTATTTATTATTGTATTATCAATTAATTAATTAGATGTAATATTAAGTAAATATATGAAATAGAATTTATGTGTGCAAATATATATTTTAAAAAAATAGTAAAAAGAACATAAAAAGGAAATATTTAGAAAATATTTCATTTGGTGTTTAAATTAGAGTAAATGGATTATTAAAGAAGTTATGTTTAGTATTGAAGAAACACAAAAATAGAGTAAAACAGACCAATGGACAAAAAGCTAATTCTAGAGATGATGCTTTTTGATTGTTTTTGTTCTGAATGATGATTGTATCGCCAATTTTTGGTGGATTTTTTTTTAACTGAATGAATGGTATGTATTAAATTTAGACAATTAATTGTAAACGTATGATTTAAAAAAAAAACTTCTACTGATTGCTTAAGACTAAAAACTTCTAGTTTTTGCTACAATTTAAGTAGCTTGTCTTAAAGCCTGTGTACTAATTTAATTAAAATTCTACTTATTTCAATTTTAACTTTTGATTATAATATAGGTTTAAGTTTTTTTTTTCTTTTTATTTACTTGTCCTTATAGAGAGTTTATATCTTTATTTTAATTAGAGGTTTAAAATCTTTAATGTATCTCAAAAATGTGTTTTTCATTACTTTGTAATTTTTGTAAAAGCTAAAAGCAAAGTTACTAGCTATCATGTGACATTCAAAATTCAGAAGCCATTGGCAAAGATTCCTATCTTCTATCAATGTTGAAAATAGTTATAGTTTCTACTTTTTATGGTAGTTTGGTTCTAAAAGTCAAGAAGTGTCAACTTCTTACAAGACAAATAAAAAAGCTGATGATTGAAGGAAAAAATTCATCTAACTTTTGACAAATGGCTGAAAGAAATTTCTGTTTGGTAAGGCATTTTCCCAGGGTAGATGCAGGTCTTTGAATACTTTGAATGACGATCTTTTTGCCACACACGACTTTTGCAATTCCGGACCACCTTAAAGAGGTTTGATCAAATAAGAAATAAATTGGATTGGAATGAATGACAGGACTGACTTTTCTTTTCATTGATTTAGAATTTGGAAGATCCAACACATTCCTTTAAATATCGACCATACTCCTAGCAATTTATATGTTTTTAGTGCTAGCACAAAGTTTAAGTTGAAGATAGAATTAGAAAAAGTTCATGAGAAAGTTAACACTCCTCATTAAAACTAATATTGCAAGCACAACTATGAAAAATATAAGAGAACTAAATGAAAACTATGCCAACCAACTGTCATAATCTAGCTCACACTTTTATTTAAACAAATAAAAGAAAACGAAAAAGAGAAATTCTCACTTATGTACAAAAGAAAGTACTCAACATTCAACTCCAAGTGAAGATTTAAACGCACATTGTTGAAAATCAATCCACGTTTGTTACAATAAAGGATTGATTGATATATCACTTGGGACTTAAAATATTACAGAAGTGAAGAAAGTTTGAAGACAATGGCAGCAGGTAAACATATTGCGATTTCCAGAATGTCCATGCAATTTTATAAGGAAAAAAAGGCACCCATTATATCCTCAATCGAGGTTACAAAACTTGTACATCAGTGGAAACTAGCTGTCTCCTTCAAAATATATATATATAATATAAATTATAGTAAGTTACTAATTTACATCTCCCTATGGATTCATAAATACATATATTTTTCATATACGTTCATTTATATCTCTTATTCCTTGCGACTACAAAGAATAACACAAAACACTTCACGTGATAGAGAAGCAACCACCTTAGTTATAATAAGCCATGGCGACTACAGGGATCCTTACCTTGTGACCTCTGCTGCCCTTCATTAGGACCTGTCCAAAGCTGTAACTCCCTGTCATCGATCTCACTGTAAGCGTAACTGTGAACTGCCTTGATGCACCAGGGAGAAGAGTCATTGCTGGAGGGCTGGCTTCAATGGCAACCTCTGGTGCCATCCGGGTGGTTATAACATAGGTTTCCTCTTCTCCAGCAACATTTGTGACAGTGCGAGTTATGGTTCGACTTTTTACGAGATGGGACACAGCGATGGATGGCATGTTAAGATTGGAAGGGCTGAAACCAGTGGAGTTGCAGGATGAGCTAGTGAAGTTTGCTATCTCATGAGGATCGATGCCAGGCGTGGAACATAAGAACTTTAAGTAGTCAGTGTAACCTGCAAAACAGAAGTCAATATTGCATGATTTTTTTTTTCCTGAAAATAAGGCAAAAAGAACAATTGAAGAAAATGAACAGTTGAATGACTGATTCTTGAAGAGAATTTGGCGGTACCTGAATCAAAAATAAGTCCAGGATCAAGTGCTGCTCTAGGACTGACATGTCCACTACCATAATCGAATGGTGTAGCAGTCACCATTGTTATGGTTTCTGATCCAGAAGAATACTGTTGGGCTTGAAGGGGCCTTTCGGCTCGATCTAACACTGTTGCTGTTGTCATCAAGGCAGATTTAATGGCAGCTGGGCTCCACTTGGGATGCTTCTGCTTTACAAGAGCTGCTATCCCAGCTACATGAGGTGCTGCCATACTTGTCCCAGATATCATTGCAAAATCTTCACCTGCTTGGATGAGGAGTAGTTTAGATTTATAGAATTAGAGTATGCTACTTTTACTTTAGATAAATAATAGCTGAATATTCCAAAAATGAAAACTCAGTAACCAAGCTTTGTAGCAGCAAAAACAAGAGAAATTGAAGCAAATCATGAGTTGATTACCTAAGTAATTAATTTCATCAGTACCATTTGGGGCCCAAGCCGCCCAGATAAGACAACCCGGAGCTAGAATATCTGGTTTGAGAAGATCAGCATCTTGGAAGCTGTAATCCTTTATGTCTGGACCTCGTGAGGAGAATACAGCCACCTGAGGTGCTGATTTGTGGAGAATAGGCTTTAATCCGTCCCCAATGCTGCCTAATCCCTTGAAGCTCCTAACTCTCCCAGTCCAATCTCTTGAAGTAGACTTGTTATAGTAGTCAATAAGATCCTGCAGTGACATCAAACGATCAACAAGGTCAAATTTCATTTGGGCGCTAAATTAAGAATATGTCTTTAAGAGCAGGGGGCACAAATAAGAGAACAACATGATATAATATAAGATCTTGAACTAAAGACAAAAAGTACAATATATAAAAGATATTTCTAGCAACCAGGGAATCTTCTGAACAAAATATTTATTCTTCAGGTGAATATAGCCTTGACATGCATAATCACCCTCCCACAGCTTTGATGAGTCACAATCACATAACCACTAGAGATCACAATTTAATTATCCTCATACAACAGATAACAAAACATGAAATATTGAATTATTTCAAGTCCAGTAAAAAATGAAACAGAAAGATGAGATTTTTACCATTGACTTGCTGACATCAGTGATGAGAATTCCGGGAATGCCTACTGGAACAGGATCAAATTTGGTTCCAGGAGACACATTTTCCACAGCAAGGACAAAACCAGTTGCACCAAGGCTCTTGGCTGTTGCGGCGACCTTCTGGATTGATGCAGTTCCAACAACAAAATTAAATGAATAGCCACAAAGAAGAATATTGCCTTCCACCAAATTCCTGTTCAAAACTTCTGGTCTTTGACAGTCCGAAGGACTGTACTTTGAAACTGAAGAATCTAACATCACGTCATTGGCTGCAACTAATGTAAATGTCCGATTCGAAAGTGTGGCAGCTACAGTAAGACATGAATGTGAAATGAACAAAAGGACCAAAGCATCATAAAATTAGAAAGGAACAAGAAAGAGACCTTTTACTGATCGTGAAAAGAGAATTGCCATCATTAACTTTTACATCTTTGAGTAACTTATGAAAAGTTTTTGGTTTGAGTTTGGACTACGAAAAACAACAAATGAGAGCATTCACAGACATTGCAACGGAAAATGTTCCAAAAAGATATCTAGATAAGAACTTTTAATTTGATTATCCCAAAAGTTCTAGGACAAATTTGCCTGTCCATTGATTATATGGCACAATTATCTATAAGCCATTCTACTGGCCTTGTTTTTCTTCTAGAGCATAGGTTAGGGATCACATATTGTCCTAAGGTCTAGATCAATGTTTCAGTGTCAAAAATGAGTTCACAAATGGTGTTTATTGCTGATTGACACCAAGGTGTTCATCATGTTGTTGAGAGTAATGATGTGAATTCAAGTCTCTCCATTACAACATATTCCACTACACCAAAAGAAAATCAACTATGTTCTGAGAGGAGATTTTTGGTGACTTCTAGTCTGTGATTTCTTCAAGGCATGAATGACAACTTCAAGTTCTGGTCTGACATATCCAACAATACTTTAGCTTGGTGCAATTGATTGGTCGTCTATTCAAATGACAAGTTCATATCCCAAGTCCAGCAATCATTGTTATTACAATTCTCAGCAGTTAAGCGAACAAAGGAAGCATTAAGCATATATTGTACACGACAGAAATCTAGAAGAATATAAGATAAGCAGAACAGGAAGCGCAAATATCATATTGATTGTAAAATAATAATAATAATGTAAAAAGGTGAGATTGGTCTAGGACTACAGTATAGCAAGGTCAGTGAGACAAAGTGACCACAAAATTTTTGTTTAAGATTGGTTGAATGTAAAGAATAAACTTACGGGACAAGCCAATCCCAGCTAGAACTTTGCCATTTCCCAAAAACAAATGATTTTTGTATCTACGGTCATCAATTGCAGCAGCAACAGTAGCTATCCATGGACTGTAAGATACCAAGGTTTTTGGGAAAGGTCCTCCATTTCCAGCTGCCTGTACAACAAATACTCCTGCTTTCACAGCTGAAAGAAGTGTTGCATCAAAAGGGTTTAGAAATGTGGTCCTGGTAGTCGCTGGTGGACTGTTTGGCCCAACGGAGAGATTGAGAATGTCTACACCATCCACAACAGCCTGTTTATAGATGTAACATGGTGTTAGGACAAATGTCACCGAATTCACTGACCAACATTCTGACTGCTACGAAAATGGAGGGATCTCATGTCACATTGATAAACATATATTTCCCAGTCTTGATATAAAGCCAATACAATAGTCACTTGAACTTCGATTTATGTGGTTTATGCCCCAGTATAGTTCATGATTGCAGGAAAAGGAAACTTTTAGTTGAAAAAAAAAAATGAAAAAGAAAAGAAAATTGGAGCTCCCTAAACTACACAAAAGATTGCCAAATTTCAAATTAAAAGGTTTAGAAATGAAACCCTATTGTGTCCTTTAGATCGGAAACATCATTAATCTACTACTTCCATTTCAAAAATGATGACTAATATTTTACAAAGGTGATTGATAAAGAGTAGGTTAGATGAAAAAGAAACATGCTAAGTTATTACAAACAACTCAAACTCAGTTTTCCATATATTTGGGAGGGCAGGACTATACGTTTTGGCTTTGAAAAATGACAAATGCTCCAAGGATGCCTCTTGACTAAATGATCATTTCCATCACAGATATCCTTCTCCAAAATATATGCTTTTCTGATGTAGCAAACAAATCAAATGCAAGCAGTGATACAAGAGAGCCTACTTCTCCTAGAGTTTGCAATTCACATCTTAGAACAACAAAATTGGAAACCAAAACAAGTTTGCAACGTTTCCATCGTACTGATGTTAATATTCCAAACACCAAATATCAGACTCATCTTCATTTGACATATGTTCTGGTGGAATAGAATGAATGCATCAGTAAATTTGTCATTTACACTCTAATTCAGTGGGAAAAATCCACGTACCTGCTCAATTGCAGCCACAACATCAGCTACAAATCCTCCAAAAAGCCTGTAAAGGGCCTTGTATACTGCAATCCTGGATAATGAAAACAATTGTTATCACATAAAATAAATAGATGAAGAGAAAGTGAGCTCATGAAATTAACACCAAGTCATTGCCATTTCTGATACCTGGCACGGGGAGCCATTCCACTAGCTTTCCCAAACTCAAATCCATGCAACCGCACTGGGACTCCATTATTTCCAGCTGCAATGGCTGCTGTGTGGCTGTTGACAGTTTTACAAAGGGAAAAAGTTATTAAAAAAAAAAAAAGAAGAAGAAGAAGAAATAATGCTACAGAATAAAGCCAGAAAATGTGCAAAAGCTAGATTTTGATGATCTTTTCAGAGATAGAGCCAAGTTAACAGCCCAGAAGATATATATATCATTTGGAAGAACTTTACCACAAGTACATCTCATGCAAGGAGATCGGTTTCCCTTAACCTCACATCTTGAATTAAATTCTGCACTCTTACTGCTTATGAATAAAAATGAAGGGTATGAGCTACCATTTCCCATTTATCACCTTGTTTCAACCATCAAACATCGGAATAATTGTATAGAAAAGGAAGTAAACCATCCATTCCCCCTTTAAAAGAGAAACACAGAAAAATATGAAATCAAACCTTCCATGGCCATCACCATCCAAAGGAGATGCAAAATCAACTGCTGGGTTAAATGCTCGTGCAGCTATTGCAGCTGCAGCAAAATGTTGAGCTCCAATAATCTTCCCGTTGCAGAAGTTCTTCTTAGTGTCAGGATCAGTTTCACACTTCCCCTTATATTTAGGTACAGGTCCATATGGAGCAGTGTTGTGAGTTCCAAAGCTAGGATGATGTGGATATATTCCTGAATCTACAAAGCCTATTACAATGTCTTCCCCTGCCCTGTCAGAGCCACCGCCTGTTGGCCATACTCCCATTGGAAGCCCCAGAAATTCGGGAGTGTGTGTTGTCATTCTCCTCACTTTCCAATCTCTCTCAACAGATTTTATACCAGGTGCTTGTCTTAGTGCTTCTGCCTAACAAACCAGTAGGACTTGCATAAGAAAGGGGGCGAGCATATGATACAAATATTGAAAGTGTAAGAAAACTAAAATGCAGTTATATTTACCTGCTCAGGTGACATGTGAACAGCGAAACCATTTATGAGATGCTTATAGCTATAGAGTTTTTGGTAGGTCCCAGCTTCAAACAGCAACTCAAGAAGTATGTCATGTTTCTTCTCAAGGTGACGAGCGTATGATGTAACAAGTTCACTGCAGTGAGGTGAATAGAAAGTAAGCTAACAAAATAGGTGACATCTTTGAACTAGCAAGCAGCATTGAAAAGACACTAAGTTTGTTAAGGAGTTTCCAATAACAAGGTTGTATTATGAACCCTGAAATTCTCTTGAAGAACTGCACAAATAAACAAAAATAAATTTATAAGTACCTTTCCACATCAATCTTTTCATCAGAATCAGAAGCAGTGGCTTCAAATCCTTCCACACCACCCCTGTAACTTATAACAGGCTCTCCTTTGACCGTGACAATGTAAACCTCTGCCTTTCCATAGGTCAGGAGTCCTAAAAACACCAAAACTGTACATCCAAACTCGATCACAGACATTTTTTGCAGAAACAACTGCAACTAAGTGATCCCAATAATGTACTTCTTCAAAGTGTTTGTGTTTCTACAGAGAAAGAAAAGAAGGAAAACAAATTACTTCAATTTAAAAACTAACAATAAAAATGAAGAAGAATCAAGATGTGATATAATGCCAGAACAACTAATTGGTCACCATCCAGTTACAAATTTACACAGTATTAGCAATTTATATCTATGTGATGTAGTTAGCCTTGGTGGGGTTCAAATTCCCTTAAAAAAAATCCATAAGCATCTTGGAACCAAATAAAAATTAATCTCTGCAGGAAAAAATGGTGATTTAGACGATAAATACATAAGAATAAACAACAATTATGCAATACAAGGAACCATGGTTGTCATCTACTCCCAAATCCTAAGTCAACATAATCAAATAAATACATAAATTTTACCACTGAACATGATAACAATAGCACATTTAGCAGGGGAACTTGCATTGAAAAAAAGGGAAATGCAAACACACACAGAGTTAATCAACCTGGTGACCTCCCCAGCCCCCAAAAACTGTGCAATTCAATATTTTTTGGCCTGGTATTGAGATTTCTTTCAAAGCTGAAAAAACTAAAAGAATATCTTAAAGATGTAAATACAGGATGTTAGTTTCTGGACTACAAGCCAACATGAATCTTGTAAAGTTGGTAAAGAGGTGGTTTTTAAACTAACTCTAATTGCTGTCTCGCCCTAGAGGGTGCAGGGAATTAATAGGTCTGGAATTGGCTTGATACATCCCTGAAAGCATGGTATGGACCTTATGGTGATGGAGTTGGTAGTATAACTAACTACTAACATTGTTTCTTTTCAAAAAAAGAAATAAAAACAAAAACTACAATTAAAAAAAAAAAAAAAAAAAAAAAGGTAGCTCTGGACTAAAGGAGCAATGCACGACACGCTGTGAATTAACTCGACTAGCTTAAGATAAACAGGAATCGCGTACATACCCCGAGCAGCTGATGAAGAAATCTCCCAGCCAAAGATTTCCAATTATTTGACCATCAAAGAAGATCAGATTGAAAAAAACAAGATACCAGACCCAAGCCTTATCCAGCGTTAAGTGGAAAAATACTCAGTTTCCTGGGATTAAAACAGCTGCAATTAAAGAAAATAATAATAACGATCAGGCATTGGAGAACAATGTCATTTACCATGAAAACAACTTAAGATCGCAGGGAAAATGGAACAACTCAGTAGGTTTTAAGGTTTTTATAATCACATCACGCATATGCTTACATTTGCTGCTCAAAGAAAAGGCATCTGAACCGCATACAATTCGAACAAAATCACAATTTTTACATGCTAGATCCACGAAAGGAATCACTGAATTTTCTGCATTCACATTTACCACGTTAAAGAAACTCAAATCGCCCAAAAAAGAAAAAGATCGTAATAATAATAGAAACAACAGTAACAACTTTAACCATGGCCGATCCACGGCAGGAATCAGGACATCTGCAACATTCACGTTCACGCCATTAGGAAAGCTAAAAACTGAAAAGCTACACGCTTTTCAGCCAAAACACACCGATTGAAAAAAAAAAAAAAAAGAACAAGAACAAGATTCCACATACATTGCGTCTTCATCCATCAAAATCGCGGAAGTAAGCCAGACAAAAAAAAAAAAAAAAACCCAAAAACAAAACCAGAAAAAACGAAATCTACGGCCATAGAACAGATCAAGAGCTAGAAATAATCGAAGAAACTACTCGGCCAGTTCAAAATCTTCTGAATTCATCAACAAAAGGAAAACCAGCTAGGTAGGGTTCATAGCAAGAGATCGACAGCTCGAAGAAGCAACTAGTATTTACCATTCTGCCATTGAAGAACAAGAAGAAGAAGCTTTCGAAGTTCGATGAAGAGAGAGTGAGAGTGTGAAGAGAGACTGAGAAGTTATATTTATTTATGGACATTTCAGACTTGCAGACTCCCCGGACAAGGAGGCCGAAAATGGAGGACGTTTATTATTAAAAATAACCGTAAAAATAATAATTATAAATAAATGTTTTCTAAATATAATTAATCAAGGGTAATTAAATACTTTAATTAAACAATATTTTCCTTAATTAAGGTCAAACAATGGTTTAAAAAGTTAAATGAATAGAAAATAAACATTCCATTAGAATTTATTGCAATTGTATTTCTTATACAATTGTAATACCCATTAAACATTCAATTTAAGTTATATAATATATAATTTAATAATTATCAATGTCATATTTGTATCAAAATACAACTATAACTTTTTAAGCTAATTTTAAAAAAATTAAAAAGTACTAATTATACTTTAAATGGACCTAAAAAATATTAATAGGTCATTAATTTA
>JAJIYU010011003.1:0-15604 GCA_030144865.1 Tinospora cordifolia
TTCTACCAGAAAATCTGGAAATCCAATATGGAGGAGAAAAGTAAATGGTAAAATTGGTAGACCTACTAAAAAACTGGGGTCCGGAAGTAGAAGCGGCTAGGAAGGAAGACAGGAGAGCCAGAAAATGCAGAACTCCGACGGCGTGGGAAGCCGGAACAACGCCGGAGACGAAGATGTTAACGGCGGGAGATTCAAAAATGACGGTGCTCATGGACACGTCAACTCAATGGCAGAGCTGAAATATAGGAGAACTGTCAGGCGGCGGGATGCGGCGAAACGCAAAAGTGGACGTCATCATGAAAAGTAGAAATGTCATTCTGGATGTATCAAGTGGAGAAGAAGAAGGCAAACAGGAGCGGCAGTCAAGGGGGGCTGACAAGACAGGCCAAAAGAGATCAGGGCCCACAAAGAAGACAGAGGGGAGCACACAAATAAGCGTGGGCCACGCCAAACCACTTCCAAAACCCAAAGATTTAACAGGGGTCCATCTCCTCACTTATACTAGGAAAAAAGGATAAGGGGGCCAGTTAAATCAGTGGTTCGGGCTACCCAGTTCAGGGAAGGAGAAAGGCAAAGAAGTCCTGATAGAAAGGGAGATTGCAGAGGACTCTGACGAATCATCCGAAGGAGCTCCTCTTATGAGAAGGCCTAAGGAATGCGTACCTCTCGAAGATTCAGACGAAGAGGAGGACCCTGGATACAAGGGAACTAGCTGGCACCAAGATAAGGTATGTTCTACCTGTTACTTAACGGTGTTTTCTGAAGGCGCAGGATGTTCCAAGACATATCACCAGAATAATACCCAGTATCAGTCGGAAGAACATGAGGACGCCACAAGCAGGTGTTCAAAGGAAAATGGCACGGAAGAGGAATCAAAAGAAGAGGAGGATGAAGGAAAGAGAGCTAGAAGAGTGGCAAGATTTCTCCAAGGGATCAATCTCCAACTATCCTAGTTGGACGAATCCCCATAGGAAGGAATCAAGGGCAGGGAAAGTATCGGCCCAATGCGGATCCTATCCTGGAATATCAGGGGATGTGGTCCCCCCGAGAAAATGGATCTCATTCGTCGTACCATCTTGGGAGCTAAGCTACACATAGTCTCCCTACAAGAGTTCAAAAAACAAAGTTGCTCAGCCGATTTGATCGCTAATCTATGGAGGAGGCGCCATGTGGAATGGGTTTGCCTCCCTGCTTCAGGCTCGGCAGGGGGCATCATGATAGCTTGGGATAGAAGACACATAGAGGTGACGGACTGTTTTGAAGGCAGGTTCTCCAAGTCCATTAAGATCAAGGAGAAGGACCTGAAGGAATGGTGGTATACGGCAGTCTATGGTCCTCACATAAAGAGAGAAAAACAGGACTTCTGGGACGAGCTGGCAGCACTCTCAGTGATCCTCTCTGGCAGCACTCTTAGTGATCCTCTCTGGCCCCTGGTGCATTGGAGGCGATTTTAACGCCATCAGGAGCATCGAGGAGAAGAGTAACGGGGAATATTTGGACCTATCCATGGCGCAGTTCGATGAACTAATTAATGAGTTGCAGCTGAGAGACATCGACCTAAGGAACGCCAAGTTCACTTGGACAAATAACAGGGAAACAACCACCCTATCCAGATTGGACAAATTCTTGGTCAATGCTCAATGGGATAGCATCTTCCCCCTTTCGAACCAATGCTCTCTGATAAGAATCACATCAGACCATTGGCCGATCACTCTGGATGCCCAGACTGCAAAATGGGGCCCTTCTCCCTTTCGCTTCATTCATGATTGGATGAACAGACCTGATTTCAAGGATATCCTCGAGAGGAGCTGGAGCACACCTGCTGAATTTCGGTGGCAAGGATTCAGGTTCATGCAGAAACTTAAGACTCTGAAAAACGATCTCCAGGGGTGGAGCAAAAATTTCGCTTCCGAGGATCAAAAAAAGCTTCTCAGTCTCAAAAAGGAGATAGAGGGCATTGATCAGCAAATCGAGGAGGTGGGATCTTCCGGGGAAATCAAAGAAAGAAGGGCCTTTGTTCTGTCCCAGCTGCACATCTAGGACACTAGGATTGAAAGAGAGGCGCGTCAGAAGGCCCGTATTAAATGGGCAAAGGAGGGGGATGTTAATTCGAGATTCTTCCATAAAGTGTTATCAATTAGAAGAAGTCAAGCAGCTATATCAAGCTTAGAAGTGAGCGAAGGGAGGGTGACTGAATCCCTGCCAGACATTGAAGATAATATCGTCCAATATTTCTCCCAGCTTTTTGCTGACCCAAAGTCTCCAAAATGGGTAGTGGAAGGCCTGGAGTGGAACCCTATCTCAAGCGATCAAAGCGTATGGCTGGAAAGGGAATTTTCGGAGGAAGAGATCAAGGAGGCAGTTTTCCATTGTGACGGGGAAAAAGCTCCAGGTCCCGACGGCTTCTCCATGCTCTTTTTCCAAAGGAATTGGTCAGTAATTCGTCAGGATGTCATCTACTCAATCAGGGAATTTTACGACTCTGGAATTGTAAACAAATGCACAAACGAGACCTATATCCAACTCATCCCGAAGAAGAGTAAATCCAAAAAGGTGGAAGATTTTCACCCCATCAGCCTTGTAACTAGCCTTTACAAGATCATAGCAAGGGTCCTCACGAAAAGGCTGAAGGAAGTTATTAAAGATATAGTCGCCGAATCGCAAATGGGGTTCATTAAGGACATGCACATCTTAGATGCGGTCCTAACCGCAAATGAAGCCGTGGAGGATTATAAAGCTAAACACAAAGAAGGAATCGTGGTGAAGATAGACTTCTCCAAGGCCTATGATTCAGTCAGATGGCAGTACCTCCTCTATGTGTTAAGAAGGAAAGGTTTTGGTGACAGATGGTGTAGCTGGATTATCGGATGCTTATCCTCCGTGCAGTATTTAGTCCTCATCAATAGCATACCAAGAGGAAAGATCAAAGCCTCGAGAGATCTCAGACAAGGAGACCCCCTCTCCCCCTTTCTATATGTTCTAGTTGCTGACAGCCTCCAAGGCATCATTAAAAAGGCAGAGGAGAAAGGGTTGAAAGGCTTTGAGCTGGGAAAGGACAAGATTAATTTAACTAATCTCCTCTACGCAGATGATTCTCTGATCTTCCTCAATAACGATGCTCGCAGTTGGAGACTTCTCAAAGGAGCATTGCAAAGCTTCTCCCTGATCTCTAGTTTGAAGATAAATCTGTAGAAGAGCCAAATGGCAGGCATTAACCTTAGCGCTGCTGACCTTTCTAAAGCAGAGCAGACCCTAAGAATCACCGCAGGCGAATTTCCCTTCAAAATCTTGGGCATGCCCCTCGGAGGAAATAGTAAAAGGATTTCTTTCTGGGATCCGGTGATTCAGATCGTCAAACGCAGAGTTGAAGGTTGGAAAGGAAGCTACCTATCAAGAGGAGGTAGACTCTTAATCAAATCTGTTCTGGAGGCCCTCCCCTCATATTTCATGTCAATGTTCCTGATGCCTGTCAAGGTCAGAACAGAAATAGAGAAGTGTATCAGGAGATTCCTTTGGAAGGCGGAAGCTACAGAGAAACCGCAATTTCTGGTTCGCTGGAACAAGGTCTGTAGACAGACGGATAGAGGAGGATTGGGGATAGGTAATATGAAGATTAGGAATATGGCCTTCGCTGCAAAATGACTGTGGCGATTCTCTACAGAAAAGAATGCCCTCTGGAGGAGAGTCGTTGCAAGCATTCATGAGACCTCTCATAATAATATAGAAGCGGGGGTTAATAACAGAGCCTCAGGGAGATCCCCGTGGAAGAGCATTGTATCAATTTACCCAAGATTCTTACGATGCATAAAATGGAACATAGGAAATGGCTCTGCCATTCGCGTTTGGGAAGATATATGGAGGGGACAAAGACCCATGAAAGAGGTGTACCCGAGGCTATTTAGGCTGACGAGAGATCCAATGGTATCCCTCCATCAGATGAGAAGCAACGGCATGGGCCCTAGATGGAACTTCAATTTCAGGAGACCTCTAAAAGAAGAAATTGAAGATCTCACAGAACTGTTACAGATTTTGGATAACATTCAGTTCAGCGGATCAGAGGATGTTTGGAAGTGGGATCAGGAAGACATAGGCACATTCTCAGTCAAATCCTGTTACGAGGCATTCGTGTCTCAGTCGGACACTGACAATGAGATAAATCCAGATGGCAAATATATACATATATGGAACTCCCCCATCCCCACAAAAACCAAAATCCTTATTTGGCTAATTACTCTAGGCAAATTAAACTGCGCTACAGAACTGCAGTTAAAAATGCCTAATTATTGCATTTCACCTTCTTGGTGTTGTTTGTGCAGGAATTCTGAGGAGGACGTAGGACACCTTTTTTGGCGCTGTGATGTTCTAAAATCGGTTTGGGAAGCTTGGAGAACCCTTCTGCCTGCAATTTCAGCCCCTTCAGAAGATCCCTTCTCTTTCTCAATCCCGGATTCAGTCCCTCACAAGCTTACCAGATTTTGGAATTTGATTAGATATGCCGTATGGTCGTCAATATGGGAGGCCAGGAATAATTGTACTTTTAGAAATTATAAAATGGATAGCAGCAGTATATCTAACAAAGCAATGTACATGTTTGCGTCTTGGGTGATAAACACTAAATGGGGCGGTGGGTACTCTTTAGGAGTATGGATGAGGGCATGGCCCTCAATTTTGCAAAGCTACATGTAAGGTCACTTGCCTTGTATGGACATCTCATCCAGTGTTCTTTCTTATTATTTTAATATATCCTCGTTTCTATTTCAAAAAAATAAAATAAAAAATAAAGCAAACAAAACATTTTCATTTTTATGTATAATCTGTATCATGGTATGAAAATTAGACGAAGTTTGTCGAAATTAGCTGAATTAATTAGGTAATTTGGACAATCGAAACGAAGTTCGCATGTAATTATAAAATTACAAAATTTCGTCGAAATCTTCAAAAAATTAGTGAAGTTCAGTTAAAATTTGAGTTTTGAAGATTTTTGTAGAAAAAAATTGTATAAAAGCTATGAAAAAGAGTATTTTTAATGAAAGAATTTATGTGGTGCACAAAAAAAAGGAAGAACAAACTATAACTTGGAAGAAGAGACGATAGAGAGAAGAGTAATAAGAGAAAAATAAGCTAAAAGCCTTAAGAGAAGAGACGTCGAGAAAAGAAAGAGAAAAGAAAACCTAGGTTTATGTTTGCAAGACCATTAGAGTTTGACGATAAATTTTTTTTTGTTTCTTTCTTTTCTCTAACAGTTTTAAGTTAACACATGTGATGTGCATAAAACATTACTACTGTTAAAATACATGTTCAAAACCATTACATGTATACTTTTATATGTAAAATATATATATTATGTTTGTTTTTGGTATTTTTAATAAAAATTGTCCATATTTTAGCACTTACATAATATTTTTTTTGAATTTGTCTAACTTGATAGATTTTTACAAAAATTCTTTCGAATTTCTCGAATTCTTCGAATTAATTTTAATTTTTAAAGGTCGAAGTTTGGGGCGAAGTCGAATTTTCATTCCTTGATCTGTATGTCCAGTTCATAGTTTCGTATCCTTCAAATAGAATGAGTGATTCCACCCACTTACATGCATTTACGCAATTTCAAAAAATTGTACTACCGTCTCAACCAATTTGACATAGAATTTCCCATTGAAAGTGAGCACTTATTTTGTTTTCTTTAAATTATGCTTTAATTTTCAGATCTTGGAAACATTAAAATACAATAATTAAATTTAATAAATTAAGTCACAAATAAAACCAATATACTAAAATTTGTATTGCTAGTTGGCATTAATATTACCGCATTAGAAAAACAAGTGTTAATGGGAAAATGGCAAGAACAGAGAAACAATGGAAACAAAATGGAGAACAGAAGGAGCAAAACTTGGAATGGAGTGGCTAATGGAGGATGGGAAAGGCCAAAACTATTTTTGGAGGTAGTTAGGGGATCACTGAATGAGGAGGGGTGGGCTGTAGTCAAGAGAAAAGGCATCAAAAACAAAGGTGTTAATCTATGTATTTAGGTTCTATAGAGAGAGGGAGAAAGGGCAGTGATATGACATAGGAAGGAATAATTACACCAGAAATTATTGGAACAAGGGACACTTGTTAACTGGATCAACTCCAAGGAGGGGGAAAAAGACTAATAGATATATTTTATACAAAATTCAAATGGTTCTTTGTAAACAATGACGTAGAAGAATTGGCACCGGAGTAAGAAAATATTGTTGAAAATGGAGATCAAGAACGGGATGGAGGCGTCCAACGATGAATCTTTTAAGAAGATCGGAAGGGGTAGAGATTATGTCTGCTGATAGAGTCATACTTCAAAGCTTCATGAGGAAAACAAAGATGATTTAGAGGAGCCAATAGGCCATATATATCCTGGAGGAGGAGTACTCAAGAGGATGGAGAGGCCTACGGAAGGGATTCGACATTGTGCTAATGGAGGAAAGGCTAGAGGAAAAAGGAAAAAAAACTTCTTGCAGGAGAGACAAGATACAAAACACAAAGAGGAGAGCAGGAAGACGTATAAAAGGAGTAAATGAGATAAGTAGGGTGCAGATTTGTAGTCTGTGGATGTGTTGGTAAAATCCATTTCGCAAATTATTTCTTCTTTTAAATTAGGGTTTTTGAATTTTATATTTGCTAATCTCTAAAATTAATAAATTACTTTATGTGCAATGAAAACCTTAATTATGTCACATTATGTGGTCATTTCTTATGAAAATAAACTTGTCAAAATCCATAAAAAAATGGCAAGGAATAATAGAACGGCAAACGAAAAGGTAATTAGTGTTCTGTAAAAAAGATGTAAAGGGATATCTCATCCCACAATATTATATGTTTATAATTACTTTCTGTTTCAAAGAAAATGTTCAAAATCAATTAGTTTTGGGAAGTAATAAAAATACTAATTATGTTTTAATTTATCTAGTGCCATTGGGCAATCATCTAGGTTAATTTTATGGTATGTGTGTGTATGTTGTTTTATTTTTCTTTTCCATTTCTAAATTGCCTTTTGGAGCTATTAAAATTAATGTTTGGTTGGTCGAGTAGCTTGGCGTGCTTGTCTCAAGAAACTAGGTTACAAGTTTGTGTAACATTGGCCACGGACCTTCGCCAACTTGAGCGATTAGGGGCCCAGGGGATTAGTCTAGACCAAATACCTGGACAACAACCAAATAAAAGAAAAAAAAAAAAACTTGGAAGGGATTAAAGGTTTGGGATCTTAAATGATGAAATTATTGATGTACTTTAATTTTAACCCTATTTTGGAGAATTTGAGAATTGGATAAACTTATGAATGTAACTTGCTTCGAAATTATTATTATTATTATTATTTATTTTTTCCCTCTCATAAAATCATTTAATTTAGTTTTTTGTTTAGGTTTAAGTTTCCTAAATCTCATTAAGAAACCATGGTTTGTGTATCCCTCAATGATTATCTGGGAGAGGGTCCTTCATCTATCACAAATGCACAATTATGTTTGAATGCATTGGTTAGTTATCATTATTTCCAATAATCTGATCACTTATCTGAAAAACTGGTTAACTGAACGTTTTCTGTTTCAATTCTGCTTTTTTACATTATATCTTATATTTAGCTTTGCTTATTCTTTTCATTGTTAATTTCAGTGAACAGTGCTTTTCTGATGCATCAAATCGTCGGCCTGCTGATTTATTATCTTCTTTCACAACCATTAAGACTATAATGAATAATTTATATGATGGCCTTGGAGAAGTTCTTCTATCCCTTTTGAAGAACACTGATACTCGAGAGAACGTTCTTGAGTATCTTGCAGAGCTTATCAATAAGAACTCATCAAGGGCACATATTCAGGTATCTTTTTAACTTTTCTTGCATTAGGGGCGATAAAGAGCGTTGCTAACAAAATTTTGTACATCACGTGGATTGCTGGTTGTTATTCCCTTTAACTTTATGCTATATGGTACTAAACCCTGTCTATATTCGGATTAGATGATATGGAAATTTGTTGTGATTTAGTAGTCTTTTTAGTTCTATTTATGCCATGGAAGACAATAAAGTGACTATTTAGATAACATCCCCGTGAATGGCTATTATGATCTTGATAACTTTGAGCCTGTTGGCAATGCTTTTGGTGCATGATTATGTTGTTATGATAACCTTACGTCCCAGGATTTAAACATTTATTTTGAGGCAATCAAGCTTTTAGACATATTGGAGCTCATGTTTATTCCAATGCACTGTTGCAGGTTAATCCATTAGCTTGTGCAAGTTCGGGCATGTTTGTCAATCTCAGTGCTGTCATGCTTCGACTCTGTGAGCCATTTTTAGATGCAAATTTATCAAAAAGAGATAAAATCGATCCAAGATATGCATTTTATAATAGCCGTTTGGACTTAAGGTGCACAATATTTTATCTATTTTCTTTTGTATTTTCTTTCCTTTTATTCATATTTTCTAATTAGTGATGGTGGGCCTGTTCAGAGAATTAACTGCTCTCCATGCATCGTCAGAAGAGGTTGTGCAGTGGATCAATAAAGCCTACCCAGATGCTTCTAGAAATAAAAATGAACATGAAACCCGAGTATTACAATCTCAAGGAGCTACCAGCTCTGGCATCATTCCTGTTGTAGATTCTTGCCTCTCTAAAGTCAATCCAGTTTCAAATGCTTCTAGTGGGAGTCTTAAATATACATTTATTTGTGAATGTTTCTTTATGACTGCACGGGTGCTGAACTTGGGGCTGTTAAAAGCATTTTCTGATTTTAAGCGTCTAGTTCAGGTAAGTTGTCTTACTGTGTCAACATGCTAGAACTTTTCCATTGTTGCTCAAATTTCTTCTAACATGGATGCATTATAATGTAGATTTTGCAATTAAAAAAAATCTGGATAATTTTCATTTCCTAGCTGGTTTCTTATTATGATATAAACTATGTTCTGTTTAATAACTTTCAGGATTTATCGAGGTTTGAAGATACACTGGCTTCATTTAAAGCTATGCTAGTGCAAGCACCATCTCCACAGTTGGAGTTGGATATAAAGCATATTGAGGAAAAGATTGAGTTGTGTTCACAGGAGAAGTTGTGTTATGAGGCTCAGATTCTTAGGGTAATCCTTTACTTGCTGTTTTGAATTAGCATTTTTTCTTGGTGTTCTCTTAGGCCCTGTTTGTTTACGATTCTGCTTATCGAAATTGATTATGAAAAAGTAATTATTAGATAAGTGATTCTAATTATGTTTGTTATAGATTATTAAAATTGATTTTAAAAATTATGACACTGTTTGTTATAACTTAAAATAAGTGATTTTATAATAAAATTGACATTTTTACCCTTATATATGAAAACATATTTTTGTTTGTTCACCTTCTTAATAATTAGAATGTTAAAATTAATATTGTACTATTTTTATCTCATATATTTTTACAGAATTTCAATTTTTTTAATTTTAAGGAATGAATTATATATTTGATTTATAAAGTTGTTCAATTAAAAAAGACATTAAATTTTATTATAGCAACTTGTATGAAAGTAATTATTCGATTACATATTTTACGTAATTATTCAGTCCACTAAAATGGCAAACAAAATCCCTAATAAATCACTCACGAAGCAACAAACAGATCATCAAGATTTGAGCATAAAAGACTGATTTACACAAGAACAAACACAAAACCCAAAAATATCCAAACTTCCATTTCGATGAAGATTTTTGGAAGAAGAAGAAGAAGAAGAAGAAGGGTGTGGTGTAGTGATGCTCAGAACTTGAGAGAGGATGCCCAAAAAAGAAATCAGAAGGCATTCCAAATCGCAGAATCGTTCGACGAGTTGTGTCATTCTAATGTGCCATTCACCTTATGTACATTACAAACAGCCCAAATTTTATGAAAACCCAGATTTTATGAAAAGTTGTATCAGATTTTATGAAAACCCAGAAACTGAGGAAAACCCCACTCGAACCGAGTGAAAGAATAAAAAACATCAGGTTCTAAGAATTTCTGGTGAATTGAAAAGTTGTAGGCATGCAATTTTTTCTCAAACAGCCAACGAGCTGTTGAATGAGATAAAATCAAGGGCAAAATTGACATTTACCTTCCTGATTGCAAAATGGTTCGACTAGAATCGGCTACCTCGCAGCTTTCGCAAATCGCAATTTTACTGCATTTCTATTGCGATGAACTGTATTGACAAAGACACATTTTGCTGCTTCTGCATTTGAATACGGTTGAAACGAAGCAGTTAAGGTGCCAAACCGGGCCTTAGTTGCACTGAGCCATTAAAATTTCTAAATTTTATTATTAACTGCATTATATTTATTGAAAACTATATGGGAAGAAACAAATGCTAGAGTTTTTTTTGGAAGCATCAAGGTCGGAACAAATAATATGGGAGAGATCTACCAATTTGTTCGCTATATGGATCTCTACTACCAAATTAGGGAAGGGTTACAGTTTTGGGGATTGGCTTTGTAACGGGGGAAATATTTTCCAATCTTAATAGCATGTAACTTCTGCTCAGAGATCTCATTTGGTAGCCCTATGTACTTATTTTAATCATCAATATAATAGTTTTTGTTTCAAAAAAAAAAAAAAAAAACTATATGGACAATGTCATCATGTAGGCCATGTAGAATTATTGTTTCAATGTACAGTTGGCGGGATTGGAATTCCTTATGTTGGAGACCTCTAGTGGACTAATTAGCTCTACACTTGTGAGGAGTCTGCAGAGAAGTATGATATACATTTTCTTTTACCAAAGAAAATGAACATGTTGCTAGTCAACAAAAAATAAGATCTCTCTTAAGCTTTTGTAAAGCATGACACTGAATTTTCATTTATGGTGA
Organism: Tinospora cordifolia; assembly: GCA_030144865.1. Lineage (NCBI taxonomy): Eukaryota > Viridiplantae > Streptophyta > Magnoliopsida > Ranunculales > Menispermaceae > Tinospora > Tinospora cordifolia. The sequence continues at coordinate 10,835 of JAJIYU010011003.1, forward strand.
TTCAGTTTTCAGATATTTTAACTTGTCAGTGGAATGCTCTCTTACATAAATGAAATGTTTTTCCAGGATATTAGAGTTGCACATTATTATTGATGTTAAATTTCTGCTTGATTCTCTGAGGATTATTAGTCTCATACCTGTATCAGCTCCGAGTTCCAGAGAATGCTTAGAAATATACATGAGAGTACACCAAACTTTTCTCCAGTATAAAGTGTGTGAAATTCCAATCATGAAACTGTGTTTGATTGATTATTTTGTTATGTTTTGCATTTGACACATTGCAACTTGCCTATTTTGTCCCAAATTTTTCTGATCCCTTTTTCGTTTTTCTTTTTTTTCTTTTTCTTTTTTTTTTTTGTTTATTTGTTTGCAGGATGGGGCATTTATTCAGCGTGCACTATCCTTCTATAGATTAACGGTGGTTTGGCTGGTTGGTCTTGTGGGTGGATTTAAAATGCCTCTGCCTCAGAGTTGTCCTATGGAATTTGCTTGTATGCCTGAACACTTTGTTGAGGACGCATTGGAGTTGCTTATTTTTGCATCTCGAATCCCTAAAGCTTTAGATGGGCTTTTGCTTGTAAGAGGGCTCTTAAAATTCTATAAGGGAACCTTAATTTTCTTTGCTGTCATAGAAACTCTTTTGTATCGCTAATCTTGTATTTGTTTCTAACCAGGATGATTTCATGAATTTCATTATCATGTTCATGGCAAGTCCAGAATTCATCAGAAACCCTTATCTGAGAGCAAAGATGGTTGAGGTCTTGAATTGCTTGATGCCCAACAGAAGGTGGACCCATGCTTTTGCTACTGAACATATTAAACTGAATTTTCTGTTCTCTTAATTTTTTTTTCTTCCCTTTCTTAATGTTGTATGTTTGCCATCTCTTGTTTCTTGTGTCTGCAGTGGTTCATCTGCAACAGCTACTCTTTTTGAAGGTCATCAACTCTCTCAGGAGTATCTTGTGCGGAATCTGTTGAAGCTTTATGTTGACATTGAGTTTACTGGTTCCCATACACAGGTGATTGCTGCTCTTATATTGGGCAGCGGGTGCAAGAGCTCTAATTTGATTACTCATTTTCAAACTATTCCTGGCCATCTATAATTAAATAAGCAACTTTTTCATCATTACTTCATCGATTGCCTTTCTAGAATACTTGAGTGACCATGACAAACAGTGTGGTCCAGAACAAATTTTCCGAGTTGTGTTCACTCACTATTGTGGCTAGATTTCCTGATTGCAGTCCTTGGTTAAACTGTACTAAACCTTATTTACTTGATTCTCTTTTACATATACACACACATGCTAGTGTATATGCATGTGCATTGCACGTGATTCTTACTAAAATATTCTTTTAGAAAAAGAATTATATATTATATCTTTTAATATAATTAAAACTAATAAAATTATTTAAACTATTAATAAGGGAAATTACAAGTAATACTTAGAAGGGTAAATTATTAAAGGGCCTAAAATATACCATAACTACCAAAAGTCAGTTATTTATAAAATTACTGTTTTAACCTTATTAGCAATAACATTATTTTTTTTCAAAAATAAAAATAACAAACACAATGGTACTTTGGATAGGAAAAAGGCTCCACCATCCATTACCCAATGTCTTTATATTATATGTGTGTGTGCATGCTTAATTATATTATTTGTTTAACTTGTTGCAGTTCTATGACAAATTCAACATTCGCCACAATATTGCCGAACTTCTTGAATATTTATGGCAGGTGCCCAGCCATCGCAATGCTTGGAGAAAGGTAGTTGATTCAAATAATACTACCTTTTGTATTTATTTAAAAATGTTTTTTTTTTTTTTTTTGCACTAGGCTTCCAAGTTTGGTCATGGGTGAACCAATCGTGCAATGTCCCTAACTCTAATCCTTTGTTTGTATGACAGATTGCAAGAGAAGAAGAAAAAGGGGTGTATCTGAATTTTTTGAACTTCCTGATAAATGATAGCATCTATCTGCTAGATGAAAGTCTTAACAAAATTCTTGAACTCAAGGAAATGGAAGCAGAAATGTCTAATACTGCAGAATGGGAGCGTAGGCCTGCTCAAGAAAGGCAAGACAGAACTCGACAGTTCCATTCTCAGGAGAATGTGAGTTTTTGAAAGGTCATTCTCTACTGTTTAGCTCTTGCTCAATCAAAATATGTGAACTGATTTTGTAGATTTTCTTGGGTGTAAAGATTGTACGAATTGATATGAAATTGGCAAATGAAGATGTGGGGATGCTAGCATTTACATCAGAACAAATCACGGCGCCCTTCCTTCTTCCTGAAATGGTAATTATTCTTGTTTTGGTTGACAGATGCATATCTTGAAGGTTATGCACAAGCAATAGTCTCTTGGTTATACGTGAGTGCACCTCTTTAACATCCTGCTAATTTGTTGCTTGATGTTGTTTTCACCAGGTTGAAAGAGTGGCTAACATGTTGAACTACTTTTTGCTACAACTTGTGGGGCCACAAAGAAAATCTCTGAGTCTGAAAGACCCTGAAAAATATGAATTTCGACCAAAGAAGTTACTTACACAGGTTTGTATCAGCCACGCTCATTTCTTGCGTCTTTCTTGTTGGGTTTGAAACTTCGAGTATTCGGTGATTGAAATTGCAAGTGTTTCCATAGCTTTCGACCCAAAAGAGAGTCTTTGCCTTTGCTTTTTTGGTTTATACAATTTATAACATTAGATGTTATAATAAAGTGTGGATATGAAGCAGATGTAGGGAAGGGTTTTACATCACACAGCCATTCAATGTCCATGTCCAGAGAATTCCCTCTAGTATTCTGCCAATTCTTAGTGGGTGTGGATTAAGCTGTTTAATTATCCTTGTACATTTAATAACTGATGATGTTAGTATAGATGGGTATAAAGAGTGGAGATGAAACAGACACAGAAGATTTTACAAGGCACAGCCATTTCCAAGTCCATGCCCCCATGGCTAAGAATTCCCTCTAGTATTCCACCAACACTTAACACATAATGGGGCATGGATTGAGCTGCTATAATTTATTATTCAGTGCTAGTGACTTAACGTTTCTCTTATGGCTTAAAGTGGATTGCAAGTTGTAAAGTTCCTGTGATAGTGTTGCCTCAGGCTTATTATTGTTTCCTTATGAATTTATGATTCCTAAAACTCTTACAGTATAACCACTATAACATGTAACTGACTGATTTTGTGAAATGTATTGGAAGATTGTTAACATATACGTTCATCTTGCACGTGGAGACAAAGAAAATGTGTTCCCAACTGCTATCTCAAAGGATGGTCGTTCTTATAACGAGCAGGTAATTCATTCAGTTAAGAAAGAAGCTTCATAATGATGTAGTTTTTCTACTGGTAGATTCTTTTTTTAGTTAGTTTTTTTTTTTTTTTTTTGTTTCATCTTTCTTACTGGGAAGCTAGAGTTGGTTAGGCTTACAGTTGTTTGGATATTCCATAGTTATTCACTGCTGCAGCAGATGTCCTACGCCGGATCGGTGAAGATGGACGAGTGATTCAAGAATTTGTTGAGCTTGGTGCCAGAGCAAAACGCATAGCTTCTGAAGCGATGGACGCTGAGGCTGCCCTTGGAGATATACCAGATGAATTCCTTGACCCAATTCAAGTAGGTTTTTCTTTTATATTAGAGAATCAAATGTGATCCAGTGCATACATTAAACATGGTCTTGCTTGAGCAATGCAAAATCCTTTTTGACTTCAATGTCCCAGCTTTTTTGTTTTTTTGTTTTTCCTCAAATTCAAATATTAGAAGGCTCACGCTACCTTATCTCTCATTTTGCAGTACACCTTAATGAAGGATCCTGTGATTCTACCTTCTTCAAGAATTACAGTAGATAGACCTGTCATTCAGAGGCACCTTCTGAGTGATAATGTACAATGTCTTCTTTTGCTCTGTCAATTTATACTTGCCTGAAATTGCGACTTGTCCATTGCTAATTCTTCATTGCATATGTTTCAGAGCGACCCATTCAATCGGTCTCATCTCACTCAAGACATGCTCATTCCAAATGCTGAACTGAAGGAAAGAATAGAGGAGTTCATTAGATCCCAACAATTGAGAAGGCATGAAGGAGGAGGTCCAACCTTGCAAAGTAGCAAAGCAGCCATGCAAACTGGTAGTGGTGAAGTGGGTTGTTTTGATACTATGACTGATCAAGACGTCTCATGAATACCATGGAAATGGCATGCATGTCTGAAAATGTGCTTTCATGCTATGGAGATGCACTCGCAGGAGGCTCCATACCTACGAATGAATGGCTCCATTAGTGTGGGAGGGTACGACCTAACAGTCGATCATCTGTCCTGGAACTCGGTGGTAGAAGCCTATGGCTCGAGTCATTGCAATGTATCTAGAAAAAGCATATTGGAATTGGATGTTACAAGTTATTGAATTCATCAGACTAGTGTAGGAGTTGTTAGCTACATGTATAGATGCTTTATTGCTGCCCTTTGTGTTTAATATGTATATGTATGTACTGATCACTGGATAAAAGAAGAAAAGTAGCTTTTGCTTGTTGGTTCGATGGTGGAGCACTGGAGCCTGGTGTTGAGAATTTAGGTGTGATTCAAAGGCAAGATGTCTATCTTGGTTGGCTTCGACTGCACTGCTATCTCCAAGCAAGGGTTATAAAATCATTTTCAATTATTTTTATTTACAGAAACTAACTTGTTTATTTTTACACACAGTTTTCTACTAAAAGAATGGCGTTATTTGAACCCTTTTCTTTCACTTTGTCACCCTAATTTTTTAAAT
>JAJIYU010011004.1:0-15750 GCA_030144865.1 Tinospora cordifolia
AAATATATATATATATATATATATATATATATATATATATATATATATATATATATATATATATATATGTAACTCTGTTATTCCTCCTTCCTACTACGCCAATTGTTGTATAGAACAACTAGGGAATGAAAGATTGATAAGAAGAAGGCTAGGAAAGAAAGAACAAAGAAGACTCGTGTTTGTTTGAACAATGTTTATATAGAGTTCTAATGGATAAATTTTGGAAGCTTTTAGGTTGTTGTTATTGTAGATACATTCTAATTCTCTGTTTTACTTGCTTTCCATGCACAAAAAATAATAAGAATTAATTTTGGAAGTTGTCCATATATTAGAAACTTCTCAAAGTTGTTTTAGAAACTTTACATAACATTTTCACGCATGTTTTAGTTGAACTACCATAGTAGGGAGTTTCATTACGACGGTAACCAATCTCTATGTTTCTAATTTAGTTTTTTGGGCATTTGACACGCTATCATGGTAGGGGTTTACATTACTGCCATAACCAATGGAGAATTCTTGTGTACTATTTTGTGTTTTTTCGGTTCATCGACCGTTTCGTCCATCGAATTGTGCCTCTTTTTACACCATAATTTTCATGAATTCCCAAAGATTACTTTATTTAGACAATTTTATCTAATTTTTATTTATCAAATTTTTATACAAATTTTAGGGTATTATAACACCAAGTTGCAACCTTATATAACTACTTTATTTCAGTCAACCACATTTTTAAATTTACTGCAAAAAAAAAAAAGACATAAACATGTGATAAAAGCTCATAAATTCCTAGTGTTTGAACCCTAATCATGCATAGCTTTTCTTGTAATTTAATCACTAACACATCAATAGCTGAACCATGATGTTTTCCATTTTAATACCAACAAATAAACTCATATCATGTTGTAACACCCCAAACCCCGCATTCCTTGAGCATTGGACATAACCACCATTCTTTGACAGTGGACTTAATCATTTGGCGGGTCGGGCTGGTGTTACTTTACAAGTGACACACACTTGACTTTCTATTTTTCAATACCTCGTGCCTTAGAATAGATTTAAGAATACAAATATTATTCAATAAAATCAAGGCAATTAAAGATAAAGAAAAATTCAACTTCTTTATTTATAAAAAAGAAAGTACATAACTTTATAATGTAAAATATTACATTGTTGATCAAAAGAAATTTATAACCTCTACAATAAAATTGGGCCACATGCCCTTACATTAAAAAGAAACTTGCTAAAATCCAAATTCCATGGTCTTAATAAGTTAATTTCCTGAAAAAGAAGAGGAAGGGGTGAGCACAAAGCTCAGTGGATCTTTTTCAAACAACCATTTTTCAAATTCAAACCAATAATTCATTCATATTTCAAACACTTGCATGCATTAGGCGATTCAAACAACATTTTTGTTCAAAGTTGAAATTTTAGACCAAAACGGTTTTGAAGCCGTTGATGTTCTTAACAAAGTACCTCCTTAGAGTGAAATATAGCCTTTCTTAGCCAATTTCATTGGACTTTCGGAACTTAAGGGACTTTACCCACCAACCAAGTACTTTGGTCTTAGAACCATATGAACTAATCATATGAAAAGAACATCCATAGCAACCCACACATTTGCTATGATGGTATGTGGTTATTATCACCATCATCTTTGTTAACTCATATATTCTTGAATCATAAGATAAATTTCAGAACATGAAATTGAAATAAATAAATTCAGCATATGATCAAACTGAAAATTTAATCATGAAATAATCAAAATCATGCATCATACTTTCAAATAAAGCCTAAGCATGATACCAAATATGGCATGATTATTATGCATGCATAAATTCAAACAAGAATCAAATCTAAAACTGAAAATATATTTTTGAATGCTTGAACTGAAGTTATTTTGATTTCAAAAGCCAAACAAACCATGAACATGCTATAAACTTGAATAAGAAAAAGGGGTGTTAGAGAAATCACTTCCACCTTATGACGTTTTCTCCCCAAAGTTTGAGCAAGAGTTTCCAATGTACAAGCACCAAGAAAATCACCCAAGATGAATGCCAAAACCAAGAACTTCTCACACTCAAGAGGGAAAAGAATGGTGAGAAGGGATGCCAAGATGAGGGCTTAGAGAACAAGAGGAAATCTCAACTCTTGGTTCTTGCGATGAGAAAAATGGCGAGCATAGGGGATTTATATAGAGTTTAAAATGACATAAAACAACAAGTTTATGGAGTTCTCCTTGTAGGAAACTTGCCAATTCTTCAAAATTTTGTGCCCCCCAAGCATAGAAAAATAGCAAGTGCATTGGAATAATTTTTTTGGAATTTAGAAATATTTTTTCGATTTTTTTTGGAATTTTTTTGAATTTTTATTCGAATTTTTAAGTTATTAATCTTAGTTTAATCGGAGCTTTGATCTGGACCATTGGTGATCCTCGATCGCATCAACGATTTGCGATCATCCAGAAATCATCTCAGCTTCGGACCATTGGATTTTCTCGATCGTAGCACAAGATCAGGACGCTTCAAATCTCGTTCGTCAGATGGGCCTCGATTGCAGCATGGCTGTTTGTGATCAACAAAACTAGCGTGGACCGTTGATCAACCTCAAGCGCAATACTGAATCGCGATTGAGATTAACGAATTCACTGTGGATCGTTGATCAACCTCGAGCGCAACACTGAATCGCGATCGAGATTAACGAATTCGTTGTGGATTATTGATCAACCTTGAGCGTAGTGTTGCTCACGATCAACGAAAATGATCCCAACCGTTAGATTAGGCAGATTGATTCTGGGCCGTTGGATTTTGATCATCCAGTGCTCCTGAGCGCTGGTTTTGGCTTTGATTTCATTCATTTGATCAGACAGATTGGTTTTGGACTATTGGATGCAGTTTCTAATTACCAAAATTGCTTTTTAAGGCTGCTATTATCCGAAAATTTCTAATTATACACTTTCTAATTGATGTAAACATTGATTTTTGCACAAATCCTTCCATTTTATTGACTTGCTAATGTTTTTCCCCTTTCTATTTCTTTAATATTGTATTTATTTTATTTTTTTTCTATATTTTTTTAATATTGCCAACACTTAATAAATTATGTTTCTTTATATTATTTTTTATTTCTTCATTTCTATGTATTTATCTCATATTTTTATTTTCAAAGGGTACGAATAATTATATAATTCACTCTACTTACTTTATATTAGATAATTAATCCCATAATTGCAAAATTATAAATTTATTAACTAATATTTGATAATTCCACTAACCTTATATCATTGGTTAGATCATCTTGATGCTAAGGTTTCATTTGCCTCCAATATTTTTTATAATTTTTTTCTATGAATTTTATTTCATTAATAATTCTTTGTTGACAAAATTATGAGGTATTACAACTTATCCTCCTCAGAAAAATTTTGTCCTCGAAATTTGTACATGTTTAGGTGTTCCTAGTGAACAGATGCGGGTACTTAGTCTTCAATTCACTTTCCAGCTCCCAGGTAACCTCTTCTGGTCTATGATGTTTCCACGGTACCTTAACTAAGGGAATATCCTTAGTTCTCAGATTCTGTACCTTGTGATCAAGGATTCTAACCGCAATTTTCTCGTAGGTAGCATCATCCTGAATGTTCACTTCCTCCCAGTGGATGATGTGAGAGGGGTTAGGTTCGTACTTTCTCAACATGGAGACATGAAGTACGTTATGAGCTGAAGTCATTCGACTTGGTAGATCCAACTCGTAAGAACATTCTCCGATCCTTCTAAGTATGTCAAAGGGTCCTACGAATCTCGGAGATAACTTCCCTTTGAATCCGAACCTTTTGATACCCTTCTAAGGACTGACTCTCAGAAATATCTTGTCCCTAACTTGGAACTCTAGTGGTCTTCTCCTCTTGTTAGCAAAACTCTTCTGACAACTCTGTGCAGTAGTCAGTCTCCTCTGTATCAACTTGACTTGGTTGCTCATCTCTTCCACCAAGTCTGACCTAGTTAATACATGATCTTCAAGCTCAGCCCAATAGGCAGGTGATCTGCAAGGTCTCCCATAGAGAGCCTCGAATGGAGACATCATTATGCTTGCCTGGTAACTGTTGTTATAGGCAAACTCCGCCAAGTGTAAATACTTGCTCCAATTCCCCTTGAAGTCCAAAACACAAGACCTCAACATATCCTCCAAAATCGGGATATCTCTTTCAGACTGACCATCTATCTGAGGGTGAAAGGTTGTACTCATGGTGAGCTTAGTACCCATCTCCTTCTGTAGGCTCTGCCAGAATTGTGAAGTGAAGCGAGAGTCTCTGTCAGAAACAATAGTTTTCGGTACACCATGCAGCCTTACTATTTCCTTCACATATAATTCTCCTAGCTTATTGACTTGATCTGTGGATTTGATCGGCAAGAAGTGAGCCACCTTGGTGAGACGATCCACAATCACCCAAATAGTGTCTTCCCCTTTTTGGTTTCTAGGTAAACAACTGACGAAGTCCATGGCGATGTTATCCTACTTCCATTCAGGGATAGGGAGTGGTTGTAACATTCCAGAGGGTTTCCGGTGTTCTGCTTTCACTTGTTGACATGTTAAGCACTTAGAGACATGCTTAGCTATGTCCCTCTTCATTCCTCTCCACCAATAGTTTTTTCTGAGGTTCTGGTACATCTTATCCCCACCTGGATGCATTGCATACTTGGTCTGATGAGCCTCATCCAATATAGTCTGCTTATTTTGTCCATTCTGAGGTACACATATCCTTTTTTTGAACCTTAGGATATTCTTAGCATCTAACCTAAAGTCAGTATGCTTGCCTTGTGTAACTCCTTCGATCAGACTAGTAAGCCATTTGTCTTGCCTTTGTTCATCCGTGATCTGATTCAGAAGATCTGGTTGGCAAGACATTGTGTAGAGGTAGGCTTGTTTGTCATTTAGAGTCACATCCAACCTAAAATCATCAATCAACTGGTACATCTGGCCTTTCTCTTCCTCCTGTTTGTTGAACTTCCTACTCAAGGCATCAGCCACCACATTAGCCTTCCTCGGATGGCAGTGTAATTGAAAATCATAGTTTTTCAAGAACTCCATCCATCTCCTTTGCCTGAGGTTTAACTCCTTCTAGGTGTAAATGTACTTCAAGCTCTTGTGATCTAAAAACTGATCAAATTTCTCGCCGTAAAGGTAGTGTCTCCAAATCTTCAGGGCAAACACAATGGCCGCTAGTTCTAGGTTGTGAGTAGGGCAATTCTTCTCATAGACCTTCAGTTGTCACGAAACATAAGCAATTACTTGTCTTTCTTGCATCAACACTGCTCCAAGTCAATTAGTGAAGCATCAGTATAGAGGGTATAGGCAACACCATGGGTTGGAGTGACTAGGATAGGGGTCGTAGTCAATCTCTTCTTCAGTTCTTGGAATGATTGTTCACACTTCTCATTCCAATCGAACTTGATTCCCTTCCTGGTCAGCTTGGTCATAGGTTCTTCTAGTTTGGAGAAATCTTAGATGAACCTTCTGTAGTACCCAGCTAGACATAAGAAGCTCTTAATCTCTGTAACTGTCTTGGGTTGCTTCCAATTCATGACCGCTTTTACCTTCTCCTTATCTATAGAGATGCCTTCTACCAACACTATGTGGCCAAGGAACTTGACTGTCCTCATCTAGAACTCACACTTGATGAACTTGGGATATAATTGATACCTTCTGAGTGTCTCCAAAACTATTTGCAAGTGTTCTAAGTGTTTAGCCTCTGACTTGGAGTAGATTAGAATGTCATCCACAAATATCACCACAAACTGGTCAAGGTATTGTCTAAACACTCAGTTTATCAAATCCATGAAAGTTGTTGGCGCATTGGTCAAACCAAAGGGCATCACGATGAACTCGAAGTATCCATACCTTGTTCTAAAGGCCGTTTTGTGAATATCAGACTCTCGGATCCTCAACTAATGATATCCCAACCTAAGATCAATTTTAGAGAAATGTGTGGTTGCTCGTAATTGATCAAATAGGTCGTCAATCCTTGGTAAAGGATATTGATTCTTTATTGTAGTTTGGTTCAACTTCCGGTAGTCGACACATAGTTTCAAGGAACCATCCTTCTTCTTCACAAACAACACCGGAGCTCCCCAAGGTGATTTACTTGGCCTGATGAAACCTTTCTCCCTGAGCTCATCCAGTTGAGCTTTCAGCTCAATTAATTCTATTGGCGCCATTCTGTAAAGAGGTATGGCTATAGGGTTGGTTACAGGGTGAAGTTCAATCTTGAACTCTAACTTTCTAGCTGGTGGTAGTCCTGGTAAGTCGTCTGGGAACACATCCTCGTACTCCCTAACCACTGCTAAGTCTTGTATCTTCTTTGGTTCCATAGGCTCTTCTTCCGAGAGTTCCTCAAATTCTTCCTTCTGCGTTAGACAGTTCAACATGGCTATGGTTGGACTCCTCGATAATTTTCACATATCTCCATTGATTCTATAGGTTTCCCCAAAGGTAGGGTTATAGTCACTCGTCTTTTAGGACAATCTATCTGAGCTTGGTATTGATCTAACCAATCCATCCCCGAGATCACATCATATCCATAAAAAGGTAAGGTACATAGGTCAACTGTTAAGAGTTTATCCCCAAACCTTAGGTCACAACTACACATTCTTTTTGAAGTCATAGTGGTCCCTATTGGTGTGGACACATTCAAAGTTACAGGTAGTGTTTTTGTCACAAGTTGTAACCTATCAGCTAGTTCTTCAGAAATGAAGGATTTAGAGGCACCCGAGTCAAACAATAGTTTCACAGCAACACTGAATAACAGGAACGTACCTTCCATTGCAAGGACCTGGTCTTCCCGAGCTTCAACCGTGAACGCTCTAGCCTCGTTCTGACCACGACTTGGTTTTGCCCCTTATTGGCATTCTGATTCTGTCTGGCTTGAAGACACCCATTCTGACCTCATCCCTGGGTGTTTTGTTGTTGCTGTTGTTGTTGGGGAGCCTGAGCTGATGCTGTTGGGTAGTTTTTAGCAAGATGCCCCCTCTGTCTGCATACAAAGCATAATCCCAACTTCTTAGCATGCTACCTTGCCTCATCCTTATTCTATCCCTGTTTTTGTGGTGCATTCCCACCATTCTTACTTTTCTTCTGAGCCCCTTGGTTATTTTCATTCCCAAGCCTCTTGTTCTTTCCCCTCAACTTTTGCTCCAAGTTGAGTTTCCGCTCCAAAGTTAAGGCCTTTTCTACAACATCCTTGTAAGTTTTTTGGCCCAAAGTCTTCACTATCTTCCGAATCTCCATCTTGAGACCCTGTGTGAACTGGTTGGCCTTCCTTTTCTCCTCCCTGATCAAATCTGGTGAGAATTTGGCCAGTTCCGTAACTTTTTCTCATATTCAGCTACAGTCACGTCCCTTTGATTCAGTCGAACAAAGTCCTCCTGTAGCTTGCTCAGGGTTGCTTCTGGAAATAACTTCTCATAAAAGATCTCTGTGAAGTTTTCCCAGCTCATGGCATCGACATCCGTATTGGGGTCCATCCTCATCATTCGCCACCAACTCCTAGCTGGTCCCTTGAAGTGGTGTGTGGCCAGTGCCACCCGTCGTGACCCAGTCACCTTCAGTACATTGAGAATTTCCTCCATCTCATGGTACCAGTGGTCTACCGCGATGCAGTCTGTGGTACCATCAAATGAAGGAGGATGGAGCTTTTGTAGCTTAATCAACATCTTCCTCTATTTCTCATCCCCCAAATCTTCCTAAGCCCTCTAACGTTCAAGATCTTGGGCCATAAGTGCTGGCTGTTGAACCTGGGTAGGTTCAGGTAATTGAGGCTGTAGTGCCATCTGAGGGATTATCTGTGGGAGTTCCCTCAATAGTTGATCCAGCACCCTTTGCAACATTTCATTCATCATGGCCTCCATTGGCGCCTCCATTCTAACAGACAGTTCTTGTTCTCGTTGTTCAGTTTCATCAGAGGAGGTGGATCGAGTAGTGTACCTTCTTGTTCCAACCATTGTCTATAAATTTAACACCTTGTCAGTATTTGTCTCATCCGATGTTCATGCTATCATGACTCTAGATTCATGTCTCCAAGTTCTAGATTTGTTTTGTGGCCTAAAGGTTTTTCCTCTAGGTTTTTTTCATGCATGGGTACAGGATTTGGTCTCAAAGCAATAAACAGTAAAGCATGCATATCACACAATTATACAATCAAGCTTGCACAGCAAGGTTCCAAGCTTCCACCTAAGCTTTCAGGTTCAAGTGTCTCATACCACTCTACCCCTTCTACTTAGGTTTTAACCCAGAACAGAGCCGAACCCAAATAATTTCGCAAATGTCTTGATAACTAAGGTTCCTGAGCCCACTATACTCCACCGTCCCATACCAGTGAGCATAGAAGAACCCGTTCTACCAGAGTTATCGATCATTCACCACACATGGTCCATCATTCTCCGAGTCTAGGCTTCCTCCATACCCCTAAATTCTTATGCATCCCATACTACATAGAAACTGAAAGATACAAAAGCTTCCCGGTTTTGTGTCCTGATAAAACAATTTTTTATTTTCACATAAGTTTTCGTCTCTAACCTATGTCCCAATGTTTTATGCTTTTGATCTACTATGCCACCCCTGGCTACACCATGTTTCTTCCTAGAGTTTTTCTCTAGACCTAAGGTTCAATCTAGTTGACTCACAACCTCTGTCTAGTCAAGATACCATATTTGGCATCTTTTTTGACTTCTATTCACTCTCTTGCCCTAATTTTTTACCTTTTAGTTTTCTTTTATAGAAAATAAGAGTGTTCCTCAACTCCGACTACTCATATAAGCTGGTGGGGCAACCTCCAGATCGGGCAGCGAGACCAAAGTCTGCTTAGCAACCGCGCTTTCTCGGGCGGGATAACCCACCTCCCTTTCAATGTTTAGGTTTACTCGAGAGAAGGCTTACCCACTATCAGCTCAACTTGTAGTCTTTGTATCCAAACAAAACATTTCAAAAACATATTTTTCCTTTTTGAAAACACTTTCTAAAGCATTTTTCAAAAATAGAAGGTAGGGCACTAAAATTTTAATTCAATGTGAAGCCCTAATTTTGTGTTTCTAATTCTCGTCAAGCAACTAATGATTCACTTTTTATTTCTAGCCTAATCAATACATGTTTAAGCTTAACTTTCTATTTCTAACCCAAGGCACATAAAGTCTAGGCTCTGATACCATACTTGTAACACCCCAACCCCCGCATTCTTTGAGCATTGGACATAACCACCATTCTTTGACAGTGGACTTAACCATTTGGCGGGTCGAGCCGGTGTTACTTTACAAGTGATGCACACTTGACTTTCTAGTTTTCAATATGTCATGCCTTAGAATAGATTCAAGAATACAAATATCATTCAATAAAATCAAGGCAATTAAAGGTAAAGAAAAATTCAACTTCTTTATTCATAAAAAAGAAAATACATAACTTTATAATGTAAACTATTACATTGTTGATCAAAAAAAATTCATAACCTCTAAAATAAAATAAAATTTTAGCGGAAGACTTATTCAAAATTGGGCAACGTGCCCTTACATTAAAAAGAAACTTTTAAAAAATAGAAACTTGCTAAAATCCAAATTTCATGGTCTTAAAAATTTAATTTCCTGAAAAGAAAGAGGAAGGGGTAAGAACAAAGCTCAGTGGATCTTTTTCAAACAACCATTTTTCAAATTCAAACCAACAACACATTCATATTTCAAACACTTGCATACATTACGCAATTCAAACAACATTTTTGTTTAAAGTTGAGATTTTAGACCAAAAGGGTTTTCAAGCCCTTGATATTCTTAACAAAGTACCTCCTTAGAGTGAAATATAACCTTTCTTAGCCAATTTTATTGGACTTTTGGAACTTAAAGGACTTTAGCCACCAACCAAGTACTTTGGTCTTAGAACCATATGAACTAATCATATGAAAAGAACATCCATAGCAACCTACATGTTTGCTATGATGGTACGTGGTTATTATCACCATCATCTTTGTTAACTCATATATTCTTGAATCATAAGATAAATTTCAAAACATGAAACTGAAATAAATAAATTCAGCATATGATCAAACTGAAAATTTAATCATGAAATAATCAAAATCATGCATCATACTTTGAAATAAAGCCTAAGCATGATACTAAATATGGCATGATTATTATGAATACATAAATTCGAACAAGAATCAAATCTAAATCTGAAAGTATATTTTTGAATGCTTGAACTGAAATTATTTTGATTTCAAAAGCCAAACAAACCATGAACATGCTAGAAATTTGAATAAAAAAAAGGGGTGTTAGAGAAATCACTTCCACCTTATGATGCTTTCTCCCCAAAGTTTGAGCAAGAGTTTCCAATGTACAAGCACCAAGAAAATCACCCAAGATGAATCCCCAAACCAAGAACTTCTCACATTCAAGAGGGAAAAGAATGGTGAGAAGGGATGCCAAGAAGAGGGCTTAGAGAACAAGAGGAAATCTGAACTCTTGGCATGGGGTTTTTATATAGAGTTTAAAATGACATAGAATGGCAAGTTTATGGTTTTCTCCTTGTAGGAAACTTGCCAATTCTTTAAAATTTTGTGTCCCCCAAGCATAGGAAAATAGCAAGTGCATTGGAAATTTTTTTTTGGAATTTAGAAACATTTTTTTGAATTTTTTTGGATTTTTTTCAGATTTTTATTCAAAATTTTAAGTTATTAATCTCGGTTTAATCGGAGCTTTGATCTGGACCTTGATGATCCTCGATCGCATCAACGGTTTGCGATCATCCATAAATCGTCTCAGCTTTGGACCATTGGATTTCTTTGATCACAACACAAGATCAGGGCACTTTTGATCTCGTCTGTCAGATGGGCCTCGACTGCAGCACGACTATTCGCGATCAACGAAACTACTGTGGATTGTTGATCAACCTCGAGCGCAGTACTGAATCGTGATCAAGATTAACGAATTCACTGTGGATCATTAATCAACCTCGAGCGCAACATTGAATCACAATCGAGATTAACGAATTCACTGTGGATATAGTGGCCATGGGTGTAGCCATGGGTGACATAGTGGATCAAAAGCATAAAACTCTAGGATATAGGCTAGGGAGTGAAACTTGTGTGGAAATAGAAAATTATTTGATCAAAACACGAGACCGGGAAACTTCTTTAATTTTTGGTGTCTATGTAGTATGGGATGCATAGGATTTTGGGGTTATGGAGGAAGCCTAGACTCGAAGAATGATGGACCATGTGTGGTAAATGATCGGTAACTCTGGCGGAACGGGTTTGTCTATGCTTACTGGTATGAGACGGTTGAGTGTTAGAAGATATGTTGAGATCTTGTGTTTTGGACTTTAAAGGAAACAGGAGCAAACACTTATACTTGGCGAAGTTTTCTTATAACAACAATTATCAGGTAAGTATTAAGATAGCTCCATTTGAGGTTATTTATGGAAGACCCTCTAGATCACCTACCCATTGCGCTGAGCTTGAAGACCATGTGTTGACTAGGCTCGACTTGTTTGAAGAAATGAACAACCAAGTCAAACTAATACCAAAGAGGTTAACTACAGCTTAGAGTCGTTAGAAGAGCTACGCTGAGAAAAGAAGGAGACCCCTAGAGTTTCAAGTAGGTGACAAAGTATTTTTACTAATCAGCCCTTAGAAGGGTATTAAGATGTTCGGATTCAAGGGAAAGTTATCAATGAGATTTGTTGGACCCTTTGAAATACTTAGGAGAATTGGGGATTGTGCTTATGAATTGGAGCTACCAAACTAGATGACTTCAACTCAAAATGTGTTCCACATGTCGATGCTAAGAAAATATGAATCAGACCACTCTCACATCATCCACATACGAAGATGCAACTGTTAGAATACTTGAGCACAAGGTGTAAAGCTTGAGAACTAAGGATATTCCCTTAGTTAAAGTAATGTGGAAGCATCATGGAGTGGAAGAAGCTACCTAAGAGCTGAAAAGTAAAATGAAGACAAAATATCCACATCTATTCACGAGGAATACTTAATGATGTACAAATTTCGAGGTCAAAATCTTTCTAAGGAGGGTAAGTTTTAATACCCTAAAAATCATGTACTTAATGAGATGAGAGTTTCAATATCAATTGGATGAAGTTTGGGTGAGAAATGAAATCAGGTCTATTTCAAGGGCAAATTTAGCAGGTCCAAAATCCTTATTTAGTGACCCTTAGGAACCCAAAATGACTCGAAATGACATAAGATTACATGAAGTGATCAACAAGACATCAAATCCAAAAATCAGCTCAATTGGCTAAAAATTAGGGTTTCATTTGCCTAATACCCTTTAATGGAGTCAAAATTAGGAAAGTAAATGAAATGAAGATCACCCCGTCAAATAATGATTGGAAATTTGCATGAGTTTAATATGAACACAAAAATATACATTAAAGTCCTTAATTTTTAGTAAATAATAAGATATAAATTTTATTAAATTCGTGTGAGCCCATAAATGCATGGCCACCCTAAACAAGTGCAAACCACATGGGTGAAACACTATGATCATGTACACCCTCACCCTACCCAACCTCAATGGGATGTTTCCCTTATTTAAAATCTTTTAGAATGATCTAATGTGCCATATAAATGATCAAGTACACCACACCCATGAGAAACCATGAAGAATGATCTCATGTACACCATACCTTATTATGCAAAAATCGGTCCATGTGTGCGTGTGTGCACACATGTGAGCAAACCTAATTAGAAGCATCTAAATGAAAAACCTTGCTCACAGACAAACCCTAGCTATCACACACAAAGGGGAAACTGAAAATCACAAATAAGAAAGTTTCCTAAACCCAAGGTACTCTAATCTTAGTGCCATGTGACGAAAAGACTATCATAAACTCTATGCAAAAACCCTAGCCATCCTCTATGTGTATCATGTGCAAAAACGTAGCCGTCACATGTGAGGAAACCCTAATCAAAGTTGCCAAAATCATGGCCCCCTTATGCTCTTGAAAATCTATATAAACCCCCCTTGTGGACACTTATTCTTCATCCTAAAGCAAAGAGTTAACACTTCCCTTTTAGTTTGTTCTAGCCTTCTTCTTGGCAACACTTGTATTCTTGAACGATCTTGAGGTACTCTTGAGTATTTGATTGAGTGGTCTTGAGTGGTCTTGAAGTGCTAGAAGTATTGAAGAAAGGAACCTCTGCCAAATTTCCATCAAACTTGCAATTAAGGTTGAAGTAATTTCTAAAACTTTCTCTTTTCTTCTTTAGATTAATACCATGTTCATTGCACATTTAGTTTTTAAAAATTATTCATGTTTCAATTTTAAAAATTTAATGATAATTTCAGTTTTATTTTAGTACATGAGAGTGATTTAAGCATTCATTAATCCATGCCATGTTTAATACCATGTTTAGGTTTATTTTAATGTATGATGCATGTTTTTGGATGATTCATGCTTTGATTTTTAGATGGCTTATATTCTTAAATTTATGTTCATTATTCTATGATTCTTGAATATGAGATTAATTATGACATGATGATGATCAATAATCATATACCATTATAATGAACATGTGGGTCATTATGAATGTTCTTTTCATGTGATTAGTTCATATGGTGTAGAGACCAAAATACTTGGTTGGTAGGTAAGAGGCCCTAAGTCCAAAAGTCCAACAAAATTGGCTAAGAAACTCCTTTCTCACTCTAAGGAGATATTTTGTTAAGAACATCAAGGGCCTTAAAAACCCTTTTGGTCTAAATCACAACTATACACAAAATGTTGCTTGAAATGCCTAATATATGCAAGTGTGTAAATTATGGATATGCATTTAGTCTAAATTGAAAAATTGGTTGTTTAAAAAGGATCCACTAGGCTATGTGCTCCCTTTTTCTCTCTATTATTTTTAGGAAATTGAACATGTATGAAGATGTTGCAAATTGTGATAGTTTCTTTATTTTTAGAAAGTTTCTATATTTGAATGTAAGGGCATGTAGCCCAAGTTTTGAATACTTTGCTATAGTAGTTTTATTTTAAAATTGAGTTAAGTACTCAACTTTATTTGAATTAATAAAGTTTATGAATTTCTTTTATCTCTCGCATTATTGCCTTATGTGATTTGATTCCTAAAATTTGAGTTAAGTACTCTTAAATTGCATTAAGACATAAGATAATTGAAATAAAATGTCAAGCGTGAGTCACTTGCCCAATCTGCTTGTATGGTTAAGTCCACTGTCAAAAAAGTGATTATGTCCAAAAATTGAAAGAATACAGGGTTATGGGTGTCACACCACAGTAGTATCGACACTCGCCTAGGGTGGGGAAATGTAATACCCCAGAATTTTTTCAAAAAAATTTAAAATAAATAAAATAAGTTGAATAAATTAATTTCAAAGATTTTAAAATTCTTTTGGGTGCAACTTGTGGGATGACACATGAAAAATAAAATAAATTAGAAATATAGTAAAAATTAAACAAATAAAACCTTAATTTGATAATTAAATGAAAAATTAAGGTTTAGTAAAATTATTTATGAAATTTAAGGAATTTCTTAAAAAATAAATAGAAATAAAATAAATACACAGATTGGCTAATATGTGTATGAATAAGGTATGTGTTAGCACCATAAATGTTAATACTACATATTATAGGAATATGTGCAATTAAATAAAAATGTAGTGTACATGTATAAAGCATTATTGGTGCATAACTACATAAATTATTACTAGAAAATGAAATATGAAATAAATAAAAATACATGAAAATAGAAAATATTGATTATTCAATTAATAGCATCAAAAATATTAAAGAAATTGAAATTTATAAAATAAATGCAATATTAAATAATTAGAAAGGAGAAAATTTAGCAAATTATCAAAATGGAAAGGAATATACAAGAAAATCAAATTTTTATCAATTAGGAAGTGTCTAATTGGCAAAAATTTAGATTATAAAAGCTTTAGAAAGTGATTTGGTAATTAGAAACTGCATCCAACTGTCCAAACTCAATCTCTTCGATCCAACGAATGAGATCAAAGCCTTAAACAACGTCCAGGAGCACTGAATCACGAAGATCTGACGGTCCACAATCAATCATTTCAATCCAACGGACCAGATCACGGGCGCAAAGGTTAATCGCGAAATCAATCCGAAAACAGGACTCGAGGTCGATCTGACGGACCAAATAAAACTCATTTTTTTCTGATCGCGATATGTACGTTTCGAGGAAGATCGGAGGGCTCTGATTGAACTGGTTATTGATCGATCGCGATTGACACCGCAACTCGAGGATGATCAACGGTGCGCAGTGAATTTGCTAAATTCAATCGCGATGCGATACTGTAATTGACGTTGATCAACGGTCCAGAAAAACGCGTTCCGATCAATCGCGAACCAAACACTGCACTCGAGGTTGATCCGAGCGTCCATATCAAATTCGTTTCATAATCGCGATCCACCGTGCTGCTCGAGAATGATCCAACGTCTGAGATTTAATCCGCCCGATCCAACTGCCGAAAATCCATCCGCCAAAACGAATGCGTGATCTGTTGATGCAATCAAGGTTAATCAAACGGCTGAGGTTTGAGCTCCGATTTATTAAATGAAAATCAGAAATTAAATCTGAGAAAAATCAGAAAAAATTCCAAAAAATTTCTCAAAAAACTTCTATAAACTTGGTTTTCCAACTTCAAGCCAACTTGCTATTTTCCTATTCTTGGGGGGCACGAAAATTTAAATTTTTGCAAGTTTCCCACCAAAAAACTT
>JAJIYU010011005.1:0-15620 GCA_030144865.1 Tinospora cordifolia
CCAACTCTTTCATTTTAACAATCAAATAACCATCCCAAAACCATCATACTAGTGTCCAAACACACCTATAAGGGAATAAACAACAGTTCATCCCGTTTGACTTGGTTTCCAACCACTAAACTCACAACAACAAGCTAAGGAATGCATCTTAATCACTTTGATTCACTAGAGGAGCTCAAAAACTTAAAGAGAACTTAAAGAAAATCAAAAGAACTCACGTTAAAGTAGCTCTCCCATTGCCCCTCTCCAATCCAAAGCAGTTTCAGTGAAAAATGAGCAAATATGCGCCTGAAACGAATATATAGCCCGAACACAGACCGCGGTCACACTTTTTGGACCTTGGTCATTAGACAGTGTTTTTCTTCATGGACCACGGTCTTCACTTTATGGACCTCGGTCATTCCTTTATGGACCGCAGTCGGCACTTCACGAATCGCGGTCACCAATGTGACCTAGTTCTCGTTTCTGCAGTTTTTCCACTATTGACCGCGGTCGGTCCTCAATGACCGCGGTCCACAGTGTTGTATGCACATTTCTGGCCATTTTCCCACTGATGACCGCGGTCATCCTATGAGGACCGCGGTCCACAGTTTGTTGTGCACACTTCTGGGCGTTTTTCCACTGATGACCGCGGTCAGCCTGCGAAGACCGCAGTCCTTAGTGTATTGTGCACATTTTCTGGGTTTCTCATCACGGACCGCGGTCATCATCTGTGGATCGTGGTCGGTAGCAAGGTACCCTATTTTTTACACTTTTTCGCGCACGTTTCTAGCTATTCGAATGTTCTAATTAATTTTATATTGATTAAATATCATATAATGATAATTAAAACAAGTTTCCACTCATTTTTATATTTATTTTGATTTTTTAAAAATTTATGTTGACGTGTATACATTATAAGACCTACGGTGATCACATAGTTCGAGGAATTGAAATAACCCGAAACGAAACAAGATGATACAAATTAACAAAATGAACATCATGTCAAAAAAATTAAAACAATTGACCAAGATTTGGGTTTTCATTTCATAGTGCCTTCAGTGGGTTCTAAATAAGGAAAGTAAATGGAAACCAATTTGGCCAAGCCATATATCAAAATTCTTAATTTTTTTCATGTGATTCAAAACCTATAGGTTATAGATCATAATTTTTTGTGAATAATAAGATATTAATTTTTGTTAAATTTTTGTGAATCCATGAGTGGTAATGAGGTGATCATGACATAAATTACACCCTAACATGTGCAAGTCACACGGGTGAAACATCGTGATCGAGTGTACCTTCACCCTACCCAAAACTCCATGAGATGTTCCTTTATATGAATCTATTAAAATGATCCTATGTACCATTTAAATGATTCAGTGCACTCACATATATGTGGTATTACCCATGATTAAGAATCAAGACAAAATGATCCCATGCACCAAAGAGAATGATCAAGTGTGCACCCACATAACCCAAAAATGTCCCAACCATGCACATGTGAGTGTGTGCACATGTGAGCAACCAAATTAGAAGTGTTAAATGTCTAATTAGAGCCAAACCCTAGTCGTCCCTTGCTGTCCACACAATCAAAATTAGAAGGTTCCAAAATTAGAAGCTTTCCTTCACTTTTAGCGTCAACTCAAGGGAAGAGACCACATGGTGCACCAGCCCTCATGTAAGCTTGATTAGAATGTTTCCATGAGCCAACATTGGATTCCTAAGACCATGATCTAGTGTCCTCTCAAGGTTGATAACATAATCCCCATTCTTGGCGTCCAAGAATAGAAAATAGGAAAGTTTCCCATATGAGTTGTGTGATGAGCAAGCTACAAATCTAAATAAAAATATTATATGAACATGATCTGACCTAACTTGGGACGTCCCATAGCGATATTAGCATTATTCTAAGTCTAAAAATAGTCCTTGATATTAATTAAGAAATTTAATGAAGAACCAAATCACGGCTCATAAGAAAATTGGCAATTTTAGTGATCCTTGTAGACACTTGCCCTATTTCTCTTTTGGTGTTTGGAAACTTGCTCAAAAGTGGGAAGCTGCCCATGCTGCCCAAGAGCTGCCCAAGGACGTCCCATATGCTCATGAGCTCCTATATAAACTCCCATAAGTTGCTCACAATCACTCATTCCAAGAACAAGAGAGATCCTTTACAATAGTGCTCTCGAACTTCTTCTTCTTCTTCTTCTTCTTTTCTTTTCGTTTTCTTTTGTGCAAAGGTGAGAGGCTTTTAGTTCCAGCATTTAGAAGCTAGTAGAGAGTCTTTTTATTAGTGTTTGAAAGTATTAAAGACGTTGGGAGCTTTGCTAGACTTTTGGGAACATACATTTCCAGGTGGAAGTGATTTCTAGAACACTCCTTTTTTCTTATTTGAATTACTAGCATGTTCATTGATTGTATGACTTTAGAAATCAAAATAGTTTCAGTTCTAGTATTCTAACATATATTTTAGTTTCAGATTTGATCCTTGTTCAGATTTATGCATTCATAATATTCATGTCATGTTTAGTGTCATGCTTAGGCTTTATTTCAAAGTATGATGCATGATTATGGTTGTTTCATGATTTGATTTTTAGATTGTTCATATTCTGAATTTTATTTATCTTAGTTCCATGTTTTCAAATTTATTTGATGATTCAAGGATATAAGATTTAACAAAAGAAGATGGTGAAAATAACTACGTACCATCATAACAAACATGCGGGTTGCTATGGATGTTCTTTTCATATAATTAGTTCATGTGGTTTAAAGACCAAAGTACTTGGTTGGTGGGTAAGGTCCCCTAAGTTCCATAAGTCTAATGAAATTGGCTAAGAAAAGCTATATTTCACTCGAAGGAGGTACTTTGTTAAGAACATCAAGGGCTTAAAAAAACCCTTGTGGTCTAAAGTCTCAACTTTAAACAAATGGATGCTTGAAATGTCTAATGTATGCAAGTGTTTGAAATATGAATGTGTTATTGGTTTGAATTTGAAAAATGGTTGTTTGAAAAAAATCCATTGAGCTTTGTGCTCACCCCTTCCTCTCTTATTTTTTTCAGGAAGTTGATCATGCCATGGATTTTGGTTAAGAGACATTTTTCTTAATATTTTTGGAAAGTTTCTATGTAGGCATGTTGCGAAGTTTTGATTCTGCTAAAATTGTTTTTAATTAAAGGTGATGTACTTTTTTCCTTTATGAATTAATAAAGACTAGTATTTTCTTTATCTCTTACAATGTAACCTTGTTCAATTAAAGTTGGATTATGTATTCTTAATTTGCATTGAGGCATGGAATAATGGACATAGAAAGTCAAGTGTGTGTCACTTGTAAAGTAACATAGACCCAACTCGCCAAATGGTTAAGTCCACTGTCAAAGAATGGTGGTTATATCCAATACTCAAAGAATGTGGCGGTTGGGGTGTTACAAATCCTAACTTCTCTTTGAAAATCACTTAAGAACACAAGAAACGAAAAGGGTTTGCCAAGAAGAAGGCTAGAAAAAGCAAAGAGGAAAGTGTCAACTATTTACGTTGGGATGAAGAAGAAGTGAGCACAAGGGGTGTTTATAGATCTTCAAGGGACTAGGGGACATCTTGGTAGCTTGGGCAGCTCACAAGTTGAGCAACATTCCCTACATAAGTGGTCAGCTTGCATAGAATAGGGCAAGTGTACTCATTAGGTTTTCCTAATCTCATTTGCACAAAATCCTTGTATCTTTCTTTGTTTCCCTTATGTGTATGGATACAAAATAGGTTTAGGACAACTTCTAAACCATCTTGGATGTCCATCTAGATTTGATTTTATGCTCATGACATGTTTCCTAATTAATACATTTGCTTGAGCATCACACACACAGTTCATAGAATCATTTCCTTAGTGGCGTCATGGGAGCATACACCCTAGGGTTTATGGTTTTAGCTTGTTTCCACGGTTTGGGTGTATGAATCATCAAGAAAATCAATTCAAGATGTTAGTAAGAAAGCTTCTAATCTTGGTTCCATTAGGGTTAGCACACCACAAAGGGTATTCTGGCCTACTTGCATATTAATCTCCTTGATTTGGCGGTTTGGTGTAATCATGGAAACCTTCCATTTTTTTATTTTGATCTTTGATATGCACAAGATCACATCCCAAGGGTGGTGGCTAGGGTTTATATTTGCATACACACTATATTTTTAGAATCTTCTCTTTGTCACATGTGTGCACACACACACAAACATACATGTAAGGGCCAGTTATGGATTATTGGTGCACAAGATCATTTGTGGTTGGTCATGCATTCATTGGTCCATATAAGTTTAATAAAAATTCATATATCATTATTTACTAGGAATTAGTCATGATAGACTAATACACATTTCCAAACCATTATTTGACTAGGGTGATTTTTATTTCATTTACTTCCCTAATTTAGACTCCCCTAAAGGGTGTTAGGCAAATGAAACTCCAATTCTTGTCCAATTGAGCTCATTTTTGGATATGTTATCTAGTTGATCAGTTCATGTCATCTCATGAAATTTTAGTTCATTCTAAGGTTCCAAAAGTCACTAAAAGAAGATTTTAGACCTGTTATATTTGCCCCTAAAATGGACTCGATTTCATTTCTCACCCAAATTTCATCCAATTGATATTAAGATTCTCATTTTATTAAGTATAGGATTTTTAGGGTATTACACTATGTACTCATCATTTCTCTCTTATCTTTCTAGGGAATTAAACACATGATGATGCATGCTAAAAACTTAGGATGCTATTTTTTTTAGAAAGCTTCTACATTTATTTTGATGTAAGGACTTGTAATCCAAACTTTGAATATTTAGAATGTTAGAATTTCGTTAAATAAATTTCTTTTTCAAGTTATGAACTTGTCCCTTATTTTATTAAATCAATAAGGATTCAAATTTTTTTTTATCTCTTGTATTATTGCCTTATTGAATTTTATCAATAAATGTTGAGTTAAGTACTCATGTTTAAGGCATGGGATAAAGAATTGAAAAGTCAGGTTGTGTACTTGTAAAGTAACACTGGCCCTACTTGCCTTGTGGTTAAGTCTAAGAGTAAGTCTTAGGGGCTAGGGTGTTACAATGAAATCCTTTCAGTCTTAACATTAACTTAAAAATTGAATCGTTGAAACACTTAATGTATTGTAAGTGCTTGCATGCTTATATCTTGACTATTATAATGCTTTAGATGTTTTGTGTAAGATCTACTAGGCTCTTAAGCTCACCCCCACTAATCTCTTTTTAGGTAACTGTTGAGGACACTCATGTTGACAAGTGAGGAGTTGCAATTTTGTAGTCATGGTACACATCATTGTTGAGGTTGTGTAGGAGTAGTTGTATTCATTGTCTACCAATTTGTAGGGCATGGGACTTGCATTTAATTCATGTTTGGTCATTTTAATTATTGACTTCAGTAAAGGGGCCTAATACTATTTATTTAACTCATTTGAACTCAGGCACGGGGTCTGAGTATTTTATTTATCTCAAAGTTTAATCATGTTATGGTTTTTAGACATACCATCCCTATGTTGAATCATGCATGATGATGTTGTTTGTGCTTCAACACTCTAATATTTTATTAGGATGGTGTGAGAGAAGAAAGAATAAAAGTAACGTCTCGATCATCGAATAGTGAAAGTTGAAGTGACTGTGTGATTCCATCTTGAGGTAAGAAATGAAGATGCCCAACTAGTGGCGTATGCGACAAGATTCAGGGGCCGAGGTGTTACAAAGATGATATTAGAGCTCAATCAGAGTGGCGTATGCGACAAGATTCAGGGGCCGAGGTGTTACAAAGATGATATTAGAGCTCAATCAGTAGCTCGCTAGAAGGAGCTCAGTCAGTAGCTCGCTGGAAAGAGCTAAGTTAGTAGCTCACTGCCAGTTAGTAACTCATCAGTAAAAGTCCACATTGACGCCAAAGGTGGTACAAGTCTAGTGAGATGCTCACATAGAGCTTAGGCAGTAGCTTAGTTAGTTCATCAGTTAATGACTTAGTAAGTCACTAGACTAGAGTCTAGCGTATTGACTATGAACTGCCAATCTTACGGAGGAGTTGGGTAGTAGAGATATTGCATACTTAGGTTTAGGGAAAGACCTTAGTATAGCTTGGATGTTGCCAAGATGGTATAGTGAATCATAAATAAAAGCTTTTAGGGCATAAGCTAGAGATTGATAACGTGTGAAACAAAACACTTGTTTGGTCATGACATGAGATCGGGAGGATCCTGTATCCTTGGTTTCTATGTGGTATGGGATACATAAGAATTCATGGATATGGGAGAATCTTGGACTCCAAGAATGACGAACCATGTTTGTTGAGTAATCAGTGGCTTTGGGCAAACTTGTTTCCTTATGGATATGGAAGAATCCTGGACTCTGAGAATGTCAAACCATGTTTGGTGAGTAATCAGTAGCTTTGGACAAACTTATTTCCATATGCTTGCCTTGTATGGGATGGTTAAGTGTAGTGGGGCTTGGGAAGCCTTGGACACTAAGACACTTGAGAAATTGTTTGGTTGTAGTAAAATCTCTAGGTAGAAGCCTATGTCAATCGACTAGAGTTATATTGGACGCTCGAACTTAGAGGTATAGGTGAAGGCTTGGAATTTTTCAATGCTAGCATGTTGTTTGCGATAATATGAGATTATTGCTTGCATGTTTTGTGTATGTAAATACTTTTTGAAATATATATATGTTTTTAAACTTTGAGACCAAACCCTATACACAAAAATGAACAACTTTACTGTAGACTTAGAAGCATAAACCAATAGGCAATTAAACGAATGAAAACTTAAAGACATAAATCTAGAGTCATGTAGTGCAACAGAAATAAATGTTCTATGCAATTACATGAGATTTCTTCAATCACTTTATAATGACTAAATAGATCATTACTTGCAAATAGATGGCTGGATCCAAGAAACAAGCAGCTAGGATTTTCGCATCCATTGAGAGTGAACAACAAGGGTAGAGGGCACAGATAAACCAGATTGAGGCTTAGGTTGGGGCTATGTTGATTTCTATAATACCCTAAAAACTCTGTATTCAATTAAATGAAATTCAAGATCAATTCAGTGAAATTGGGCGCAAATGAAACCAACTTCATTTTAAGGCTAAATTTGGCAAGTTTTCGAAAGTCTCATTTGGTGACCTTTAGGGACCCAAAACAACTTGAAATGAGCTATAGTGACCTGAACCAACTAATGGGACAACATATCCAAAAATTAAAACAATTGGTCAAGGTTAAGGTTTTCATTTGTTAAACACCATTTAGGGGGTCCAAATTAGAAAGAATTGTCATTTAGGGTACTTCGGAAGATCGAAATGATTCGAAACGAAACAAAATTACATGAACTAATAAAATGAATGATATATCCAAACATCAAAACAATTGGCCAAGATTTGGAATTTCATTGCTAGTGACCTTAGTGGGTCTTAAGTTAAGAAAGTTTTTGAAGGAAAATCACTTAGGGCCAAACCGTACCTTAAAATGTCCATAGGTTCATATGATTCTAAAACTATAGGATATAAATCATAATTTCATGTAAATAAGTAGATATTAATTTTTATTTGATTTTTGTGAACCAATGAAGTCATGGCCACCCCCACTTGATTGTGTACACCCACACGCACTTAAGAAATCGGCCCAACCACGTACATTTGTGCGTGCACACATGTGAGCAACCCTATTTAGATAGTTTCTTGAAACCAAGATGAGCATCTTTTACTATTATATTGTGTCCTCTCAAATTTGATATTGTGCACCCATGCTTGATGTCCAAGAAATAAGAGAATGGGAAAAATATTCCCTGTGTGTTTTTATGTGATGAGCAAGCAAGGAAACCAAAAAGAAAAGTTGTCATGAGCATGTATAGGATGTCCTATTTGAATAAGAATATGATTTAAACCTCTTTCGTGTTCACACATAGTTAGGAAACAAGATTGTACTCATATCTTTTGAATTAGAAAGCCATAGTGGTCCCACTTGCCAATCATGAGCACATTAGCCCTCTTTATGCAAACTATCCACTTATGAATTTGGAAACATGCCCAAATGTGGTGAGCTTCCTTAGCTGCCATAGATGCTCCCATTGTGCTTTTGAACACCTATAAATATCCCCTCTTGCCAAAGCAAATAGTTGACACTTCCCTCTTTTGCTTGTTCTTGCCTTCTTCGTGGCACCCCTTCTCAGTCTCTTTTCTTTCTTGTGTGAGAAGTTCTTATTTCAGCATTTTAGTGAGTTGTTTAAGTAGTTTTGTTGGTCATTAGAAGATCTTGAAGTTCTGAAAGTGGTAGATAAGGGGAACCTCTGTTGGATTCTACAAAGAAACTTGGATTAAGGTAGAAGAGATTTATTGAACTTCTACTTTGCTCTTTCAAATTTCTAGCATGTTCATGCTTGTTTCAATGCTAGTTTTCAGCACGTTTAATCATATTTTAATTTTAGTTTAGCATGTTTTTATGTTTTAATTACTCATGAGAGCATCTCAGGCTTAGAATCCATGTTTAGGATTTAATTCAATGTTTCAAGCATGCTATGTAATATTTACATGCTTTCTTGGTGGTTTAAAATTCTGATATTTACATTTTGAATTTCTTTTATAATTATGTGATTCTTAAATATAAGAAATTGAAGATAAGAACCACGTACTATCATAGTGACCTGTATGGGTGTTCTTAACACATGCTAGGAATGTGTGGTTGCGGGGTGCAACTAATGGATACTTGGTATGTGGCAACCAATGGAAAGTGACAAAGAAATGTCTTTCCACCCTAAAGAGGGGTATCTAAATTAAGAACATCAAGGGAGTAGAACCTTTTCAGTCTTAATGTCAACTACAACCAAAAAGTTGCTTTAATCACTTAATGCATGAAAATGTTTGAATTTGGATGTGCTATTGATTTGAAATAGTAACTTAGTTTTCTAATGAATGATCCATTGGGCTATGTGCTTACCCCTTCCTTTTATTTTTTAGGAAATTGAAATGCATAATTAAGCTTGCTAAGGAATTATAAAGTCTATTTTTAGAAAGTTTTTATGTAAGGGCATATTGCCCAAATTTTAAATAAAAACTTCCATGGAATTTTTGTTTTAAATTTTAGAGTTACGTACTCTTTCCTTTAATTTTATGAATTCAATAATGTATTTCTTTATTTTATTTTGAATAAACAAAGAGTTTGAAGTTTCCCTTTATTTACTTATATTATCTTGTTGAAAATTAAACTCGATGGAAGTGAATTTATGAGTATTTCAATAAGTGTTAGAATAAAGGAATTGAGGTGCAAGTTGTGTACTTGTAAATGTAACATAGGACCCAACCTGCCTTGTGGTTGAGCTTAAACCTGTCTCTAGGGGGTTGGGGTGTTACAATTTCAGAGTTTTGAGATGAGATTACTAGACAAGTCATTGAGCAAATCATGAAAGTATCGTCGTTGCCACAAATGTAGGCACAAGCAACACTAGAGTCGTAGATACTAGCCCCACCCTAGGAGTAGACACCTATATAGAAGCCACCATCCATGCCAAAGGTCCACTCCATCAGAGGGCATAGGAAGAAATTGAGGGAAAGGAATAGAGCGTTGTGTTGATTGAGTAACAAAAACTCAATCGGTCCCAATTTGATGGTATATCTGACAACATGGCTACAAATAACTGGTACCAAGAATTAGATGAGCACCTGGATGTGTTACGGGCTATAGGACCCTGCAAAGTTATGATGGCCACACAAAAGTTTAATGGACCAGCCAATAATTGGTGGCAGATGCTAAATGCATATCCAAACACCAAGGTTTAACACATAAATTGGCAAGAATTCAGAGAGATATTTTATGACAAACTCTTTCGAGAAGCTACACAAGTGTAAATGGAGTCTGAGTTTATCAAGTTGACTTAGAATGACATGACGGTATCTAAGTATGAGGTCAAGTTCATTGAATTGGCCAAGTTCACACATGAACTGATCAGGGATGAAAAATGAAGGCCCGCAGGTTTACAAAAGGCTTGAAGATGGAGATTCATAGAGTGGTGAACCCAATGGGTCTGAGAACTTACAGAGAAGTAGTGGAGAGAACACTACTGATGAAACAATAGGTCAACTTCAAGCATAAGTTGAGAAACAAGGGCAAGAGACTGAGCAATGGCAAAGAGTTCCAAGGGAACCAAAAGAAATAGAATTGGAATTCGCCTCAGAGGTAACAGGCCCAAGGCAGAGTTGATGGTTAGCAGGCTCGGAGAGAATGACATGTTACAACTATGAGCAGAAGAGACATCTTGCTAGAAACTATTAGAACTAGGGACCACAGAGACAAATTCAAGGGTAGAATAATGGTTAGGGGAGATGTAATACCCTAAAAATTTGTACAAAATTTAATTAAATAAGATAGAATTAACCCTTGAAAATTTTACGAAATTTTATAAATACAAGATTTTATACATTTGAAACATATAAGTGGCCAAAATGAGAAATGACATTAATTGACAATTTTGTACAATTGTAAAATAAAAAATTATGTATATTCTAAGGTATAAAATAAAGTAGGTAAAATGAAAATAAAACCAAAGGAGAAAGATGACAAAAAATGAAAAATAAGAAACAAAAATAACCAAAGAAGTTGCAAAAAATCTAAACTTTCCACAACTCTCATTCTCTTCACATATGTAAAATAGAGAATTAAAAATGTTTCTAAATATGAAATTAACTCAAAAGAATGTTAACAACTTCTAAAATAATTACTTACTAATACATGAGCTTGGGGAACAAGTAAAATAGAGGATAAGAAAGGTTCCCAAAATAAAATCAACTCAAAAAAATGTATTAGCAACTTCTAAAATAATTGCTTACTTATATATGTGCTTGGGAAACAAGCAAAATAAAGAATTAGAAATGTTTCTAAAATAAAATCAACCAAAATAATGTATTGGCAACTTCTAAAACCTTTACTTACTAACTCTTATGCATACAAAACAAATAAAACTGAAAAGGGAAAGAGTTTTAGAAAGCTTTCTACAATGAAGACACCCTAAACTTGTTAAGTCATGCCCATTATAACTCTATATAAACCTAAGTATGAGCACTATTCTCTTTACCCCTGCAAGAACTGAACAAATTCCTTCTTGTTCTCTCTGCCTCCTTCTTGCATCCCTTTTTTCTTTAGATGTTCTAAACGACAGTTGGAGTAGTAGAAATGAAGTGCTGCAAAAATTGTTGTGCTAGCAATTAGAGAGATTTGAAGGAGATTCAATAGAAGCTTCAACAGGAGAAAAATTGTTTGAAGTGGAAGTGATTTTTGGGTTTTATCTTATTGTTTTGATTTCAATAAGATGTTCATGCTTGAATATACATGTTTTATCGTTGTTGATTATGCATGCCATGCTTAGACTTCACATGTTTAGGTTTGTATATATGCTATGTACTATTATGATGCTTGTTATGCTCACATGCTAAATTTAATCCTGTTAGTCTATTATGCTTAATGAAAAATTAAATGAGATTATAACTAGGTACCGACGTAGTATTTCACAGAGATTACTGTGGGCATTCTCAAGAAGTCAACTTTGAGTTGGTTTCTAGTTCACATGGGTGAGGTCCCAAAAATACTTGGGTGAGGTCCTAAATCTAGTGGAATTTGGCATTAGGGATTGTCCTTTTTCTTTTTGGACAAGTACATTGATAGAAACATCGAGGTAAACTGCTTCTGGTCTTTAATACAACTTTAAACAAGAAATTGATTGAATCACGTAATATTTGAAAGTGTTTATTTTAAATGTCTTATTTGTTGGAATAATAAGTTAAATATTTAGAATGATTTATTAGGCTTTGTGCTCATCCTTCCATTTTCTAACTTTTAGGAAATTGATAAATACAGTCAACATAATAGCTATTTAGGCTACATTTTCCTTAGAATATTTTATTTAGAAAGTTTTACATAATTGTAAAGGCATGTTGGCCCAATTTTGTTATTTAGGATTTATTCTGCTGTAATACACTCAAAGATTATGTACCTTGAATTTTAAAAAATATTAATGCTTTTGAATTATTTGACTCAATTGTTTCTAAAATCTATCTTTTTTGAATTATGGAGTAAATTTAAGGTTTCATACTATTTATTTCCAATCAATGAAATTAGTTCATTAGTAAGGTTTTGTACCTACTACTTTCAAGTAATGATATTAAATCTCTTATTGCTTTATTTAGAAATGCTTACGAGTTTTTAATTATATGGTACTAAAAAATCCTAGGGAATTGGAGAAGAATGGATAGCGTGAAAAATAGAAATAATGTGACACTAGCCCGACTCTCGGCCGAGTAGTGTGATCCAAATCGTTTCTCTCAAGCAAGCAAAAATGGAGAGAATTGAATTTGGGGGAGGTGGGGTGTTACAAAGGTGGCATCAGAGCTCATTTAGTAGGTTATTGGGCAAAATGAACTACTTTGATACCAAAGGTAGTATCAGAGCCTAGGCTTTAGACGTTTTAGAAAAAATTTAAAAAGAATTGACTCAATCAAGTTAAACCTTTATTTTGGGTTAAACTTAGAAAGCCCTACCTTCTATTTTGAAATTTAAAATTATTTTGGAAAGCGTTTTTCAAAAAGGACATATATGTCTTCAATAGGTTTTGTTTGGAAACAAAGATTACAAGTTGAGTTGATAGTGGGTAAGCCTTGTCCCAAGTAAATCTAAACATTAAAAAGAAGATGGGTTATTCCATCCAAGAAAGTGCAGTCATTTAAGCAGACTTCGATATTGTCACTTGATCTAGAGGTTGTCCCAACAATTCATATGAGTAGTTGAAGTTGAAGAACTCATTTATTTTCTGACAAGAAAATTAGAAGGTGAAAATTAAGGGTAAGGTGAATGTACAAAAGTACAAAGATATTACCAGGAATGGTGCAAGAACTAGATGAAGGTTGAACCTTTCAAACAAAAATTGAGACCTTAGGTCTAGGAAAATAACCTTAGGTAGAAAGTTAGGTGTTGTCAAGGGTGGCACAATGGATTGTAAATGAAAACTTTTAGGACATAAGTTAGAGACTGAAAACGTGTGAAGAAGAAACACTTGATTGGTTAGAATACATGATCAGGAGGATACTATATATTTGGTTTCTATGTGGTAGGGGACACATAGGAATTCGAGGCTATGGAAAAATCTCAAACTCAAAGAATGACAGGTTTTGTTTGCTAAATGATCGATAACTTTGGAAGAGCTTATTTTCTTATGCATGGTTGGTATGGGACGCTCATGTATAGTGCGGCTTGGGAAACCTTAGTTGTCAAGACATTTGAAAAATTGGTTGGGCGTAGTGAGATCTCTGAGTAGAAGCCTGTGTCGATGGGCAAAAGTGGTAAGGGACGCTTGAACTTGAAGGTATAAATGGAAGCTTGAAATTTTGTTGTAATAACTCGAGCCCACTAAATACCGATATTGTCCCCACCTTAGCCAACACTAACTGGGTGTAGGGTCTTGTTCTTGGTAAGACTCGAACTTAAGTCTCCTAAAAGCGCTCGACACTAGTAATGATTGCAATTGCTCATTTAACGCAAGCATTTCTCTAGTGTTGGACTGATGTGGGATATTACAATCCACCCCCCTTGGGAGCAATCCTATCGTCAAAACTCATACCTTCATCACATAGAGTGGCTCTGATACCATTTGTAACAACCCAGGCCCATTAGGTACCGATATTGTCCGCACCTTAGCCACCATTGACAAGGTGTAGGGGTTTGTTCTTGATAAGTCTCAAACCAGAGTCTCCCAAAAGCGCTCAGCACTACTAAGCCTCGCAATTGCTTATTTAACCCAAACATCTCTCTAGTGTTGGACCGATTGTAATATCCCACATCGGTTCGACATTAGAGCGATGCCTGGGTTAAATGAGCAATTGCAAACCTTACTAGTGTCGAGCAATTTTGGGAGACTCATGTTCAAGTCTTACCAAGAACAAAACCCTACACCCAATTAGTGGTGGTTAAGGTGGGGACAATATCAGTACATAGTGGGCCTGAGTTATTACAAATGGTATCAGGGCCGCTCTATGTGTGATAGAGGCATGAGTCATGAGGATAGGACTGCTCCCAAGGGGGGTGAATTGTAATATCCCATAATTGGTTCGACACTAGAGCGATATCTGGTTTAATTGAGCAATTGCGAGCCTTACTAGTGCTGAGTGCTTTTGGGATACTTAGGTTCGAGTCTTGCCAAGAACAAAACCCTACACCCAGTCAGTGGTGGCTAAGATGGGGACAATATCGATATGTAGTGGGCCCGAGTTGTTACATTCGCTATGTCAATATGAAATTTTATGATTGAATGGTTGAATGATTATTTGCGTCCTATCTTTATTTGAACTTCATGAATATGTATATCACACGTGTTGTGATAATGAAACCAAAACCTTATACCCAACAAGATGAGAGGGCCTTTAAAACCCTCGAACAAAACTTAGAATAATAAACTGATAGGCTACTGAACAAATTGAGAACTTAGAGACATGAATCTAGAATTATGATAGTACAAACGAAACAAAAACCAAATGAAACAAATAGTACAAATGATATTGGAAAGACAACTATTATCACAAGTTTGGAACAACATTTTGTATCATGAGGATAAAGAAGGAAAAATTAGTCTACCGAGATTGATTTGAAATGAGAAACTAAATCATCATTCCTTATCAGATAGTAAAATGGCTTTGACATGTAGATAATGGAAAGTATCCAAGAAAACACAATAAGAGAATAAAACACTGCTGTATCTAATTAAAGAGACCAAGGGGAACTTGCGTAATGACAACTCTCGTTGAAATAATGGTAGAAATCACTTGATAGGTGCTCCAGCAACTGAAGGTTCAATCATCAAGTGTCACTACCAAGTGAACTAAGAGTGGAAGTCAAGAGACTGGTCATTCCTCTGAAGCTAACTACATCCAAGGGAATGATAGGTAGGGCCAAATTAATAAAAAAACATTAACTTCAAATAATCCCTAAAGAATCGAAGCAAGGGACCGCAAGAGATAGAAAATGAAAACAAGAAATAGAATTTTGAGAAAACCGTGAAATTAATAGTGCGAGAAAAGTATTTCCAAATAAATTAACAAGAGTACCACCAGATAGAGAAATAAAATTCAAGATTAAAATTCACCTTAGAACTAATTTCTTAACCATTCCCCGATCGAAGAACATCAGTAGAATTGATTTAGTTAAAAACTTAGCTGGACAAGCTTTGAGAAAGGAGATTCATCAGACTAAGGGAGGTCTTCTGTTGTTCGTAACAAAAAAAAAAAGATTGATCCACAAAATTATGTGTCAACTATATGAGATGAATCAAACAACAATAATGAATAGGTACTCCTTACCTAGGGTAGAAGATCTATTTGAGAGAACCACTCATTTTTCTAAGACTGGCCTTAGGATAGAATATCAATAGTAAATGATAAGTAACACTTACCAACGATAGATGACCTACTAGGAGAAGCCACAAAATTCTCTAAGATTGATCTTAAGTTAGGATATCCTCAATTAAGATGTAATACCCCAAAATTTTGTCAAATAATAATTAATTTGAGGAAAATAAATAAAATAAGTCAAATAAATTAATTTCAAGGATTTTAAGAAATTTTGGGTGCAAATGGTGG
>JAJIYU010011006.1:0-15599 GCA_030144865.1 Tinospora cordifolia
TTGTTGTCAAACCCTAATAGTCTTTCGAACATAAACCCTAGATTTATTGATCGTTGGCTCGCTAGTTGTTACAAGCGCAAGTGTATTCGATCTTCTCTATCAATTACAACAGACGATTCTCGTTTCTTGTTCTTCTCTCAATGCCTCTCCTCGTAGACTTTTAGTTTGTTTTTCTTTTCTCTTTCTTCTCTCTATCGTCTTTCCTCCAAGCTACAACTCATTCTTTTTTCTTTTGGATAACCACTTGTCAGTTGCACATATTTCGCCTTCAATCTTCTTCATTTATAGGTTGAGATTTTTTTTTTTACAATCTTTATGATTATACAGAAGAATTTATGTGCACCATATAGATTCTTTCATTAAAAATATGCCCTTTTTTACGGCTTTTATGCTTTTTTTTTTTTGGCAAAAATTATGAAAACTTCAATTTTAAGTGAGTTTCGACTGATTTTTTTGAAGCTTTCAACTAAAAGTTTTTTAATTATACAATTATCGGTGAACTTCATTTCAATTGTCCAAATTACCTAATTAATTTGGCTAATTTTGTCAAAATTCGACTAATTTTCACACCGTGGTTAAGACATCTAAGCAATGTCTATTTGATTTGCCCCATCTAGATTAGATATTCATGATAAATAAGTTTTATTTGTAACGTCCTAAATAATAATTAATAAACTTTATGTATGTAAACTCTATATGCTGTGTATATACTTACATACATACTTTACCATAGATAAGTCGAAATCCTATGTAGAAAGATGCAATAAGCTTTTGTACCCTTCAAATATATGTCTTCAAATTAGAATCAAAATTGACTCGTTAAAAATAACACAAGTTTGCATAACATGAATGTATAACGATTAAAAAGCCATGTTGATGCAATTCTCATGGTAGAGAAGATATATTTGATTCGATATAACAAAAATGAAATAAAATAATATGGATAACAAAATATAGCTAGCATAATTGGATATATAATTCCAGAATACAAATTTTCTAATGTTTAAGCTATTTATCACAGTCATATATGCAAGAATCTGAAGAAAAAAGAACTTTTTACTTTATATATATATATATTGAACCCCTTAACTTTAAAAAAAAAAAGGAAAAGGAAAATAAAAAAGAAAAAGAAATATCAAAAGTCTTACTGCCTACTTCCACTATATCTTAGGTAATTCAGCTTTAAATGACCCAGGTGATAGTCAGTCATAATCTTAGCACCCCTAGCAACGTTAACCTCTCTAAACCACATTAATTGGCTCATACTTATTTTATCTTCAACTGAAGCTAATTGAATGAATTTTCTTTTTATTTTTTATTTTTAAAAAAGCTACTCCATCTCTTGAATGCCTTAATTTTCAGTTCTATTTTTAATTTTTTTTTATATGTTTATGTTAAGATTTGCATTTTTGTTTCACAGCTTGGTGACATTTTTTTTATTGCATAAGATTTTTTTTATGAGGAATGGCTGTCATCATACGATATCTAATTTTTTTTTCTTGATGAATAACCAAGCCTAATTACTAAAAGTTTTTATTCTTGACAACTCCTGATGTTCAATATTCACCATCTATTAAAATAAGATTCCTAGTTATCAAAAGTCAAATTGGTTTTCAAATCTTAGGGATGTATGTTTGGGCCTAGATTAACTTTTATAAGCCCATGGAAGTTTGTACATTCCGATCTGCCTCCTTCAACAATGTGGTTGAGTCAATGTTGGGTAAGATGAGTTTGAGATTCTTTTGGGTATATATTTGGTGTGGTATATCTAGTTTTGTTTTCCCTTGTTTGAATGTACACTGGTTATCTCATTTTCACCATGAACATATCCTTTCCTTTGTCACACAATCTAGGAGCCTTTTAAGGTTGGACTATCTTGGGATTTTTCACCTAGCTACAAACCTTGAGTAAGAGATGCTAGAAGTTGATTCTCTTTCTGTTTCACCAGTTCACGTCCCACTTTCAGATATGGATGATTGCTAAAATTGGCCTCCTAGGGTTATAGTATTGAGCCCACCGTTATTATGTAATTGATGTCCAACCTTCAGATATGGATGACTGCTACAATTGGCCTCCTAGGGTTATAGTGTATTGAGCCTTGTGTTATTATGTAATTGAAAAATCAGTGTTGTCTTGACTAGGCGACGCTCGGATGTTAGCACTCTCCCTAAGAGCCTAGGCGGTGACCAAGGCCCTATAGGGGGATATCTGTCAATTTTCTTTTTCCTTTTTTATTTTTTTGAAGACTTGAAAAAAAAATGCTTTCAACCCTAAATTAATAAAAATTAAATAATATATTATTTGTTTTAATATATTATCTAGTTAGTGCATGCACACACACACACACACACATATGTAGGGAGGGACTAATAAATAAATAAATATTTTTTAGGGAATGGTCTACATTAGACCTGTTAAGACCTCGCCTAAGCCGGCTTCGTCTCATAGAGGCTTATTGCCTAGGTCCATTTTCCCGCCTTCACAATAGTATACAAAACAAATAATTTATTCTTAAAGAGACCATTGTGTTACGGAATTAAAAAAAAAAAAGAATATTTTTTTTTAAGAGAAGAGACCATTCTACTATGTGGCATCACATGATATGCATTTTGCATGTTTGTGGATGCAAAACACGCTCTCATCTCTACAAGCTTCTAAAGATGATACCCGAAGGGGTTTAAAACGCCAAGGGCAGGATCATAGGTGCCTCGTTTGAAGTTGGTTAAGAATTTACTCATGAATGAAATGGTTGAACTCTATGGTTTTGAGAGACACATATATTCTCTTGAAATTTGCAAGGGCAATGTGTATGACAAACGTGTGACATATTTTCTTTTGAGATACACGTGCATCCCACATGCTCCTAGACTTTCTTGTAAATGAGGGTGAGGGTGCTTGTCAAAAGATAGTTACGACCAAAAAATAGTGTATGTAGTTGTAGTGACCTTGCAAACAGCTATAATGCTAGAATTGTAATTTGTAAAAGCTAAGTTGCTCATTTGTCCCCATAGCATGTGAAGGATTAATAGTTATTCCTTCATCTAAGTTGAATGACACATTGGAAAACCCTTATCTGGCTGTCCCTTTTACTTTTTTTTAAACAAATTCTACATTCATTGAATGAGAAAAGTAACTTCACCATATGTGGATACGTCATATTCTATAATCTAATTGGCTGGTCGCTTACCATATCTTACGAGTTTTTCAATGAGAAATGTTTTATAAAAATTTCCCAAATTTGGCTACATAAAAGTAGGACAAACAATATTGGATGAGTGAGAAGGCACTACTGTTTCAATATCAGAAATAGGAAGATAAATATCTAGGCAGAGACAAACATTTTTTGTATCAGAACAGAATCATTACTTGCTGGGCTTATACTTAGCGTTATACTCTAAAGCCTAAATTGTTCCCGTTCTTAATGTAAATGAGCGAAAGCATAACAATTTTTTTATATATGCCCTTGGGATTCATGATATCAGTTTATTGATGTAGTTTTGGAATTTTCCTGCAGATCCTCAAAAGGCTGTGTGTGCAGTTACTGGAATGCCTGCTAAGTAAGACACTTTTGACCAGAAGTAGTTTCATTTATTTCTTTTTGAATGTGTCTTTAATTTCTTGGTCATTGATGACAAATATGAATGGAAACATGATAATAACATCCTCACTAATCTCTTTTTGTCTTTAGCCCATTAGGATCTTCACTTCATTTTGTAAATGACATATTGATGTGCATTCAGAAATTACTACACCATTGACAATCTCTTTTTATGTTTTAGTTTTTAGCTAAGGAATTCCACATATCTTGCAATCTATAGATAATACCAAGGTAAGTATGTAACTTCACAATTTAACATGTTTAGTTTTACATCTAGAACCCAACAATCTTTTGAATCTTTTCTTGTACTCTGGTCAGTGGGATTGTCTATATATTTTCTTAAATCTTATTATTTAGTAATCTGTCGCACTATTGCCTCTGAAATCAAACACCTGAACATTTTGCTTTTTCTTTTGGAAAGAATGTTTGAATCTTCCATTTCCATCAATTGACTTAATTTCCATCTCTGGAGATTCTTTAGGTATCGAGATCCAAAGACAGGATTGCCATATGCAACAAAAGAAGCATTCAAGATTATTCACGAACGGTAAATGTTCTTCTTTGTTTTATAGTGCCACAATCTTACTATCAAGAAAGTGTAGTTTCAGATAAATGGTGTTATATCAACTATCTTGCCACCCATATCCCCTCTAAGCCGTTGCTTGGAATTAATCTTTTCTAATTCCTATATATATACACATTTCATTCATCTCTTCTTATAGACACCTTATGCATTTTTATTGGATTTCTTTTTGTAGTATTTCTAGCTTTCATGAAGAAGTTAGATCTAATGCCTAAAACTTCATCACCGAGTCTCTTGGAAGGCTGATGCAATTAAGCCGCAAGCCTTCTTACATGTGATTTTTTTATTAAATTGGTTCATGTTTTAAGAAATTGATGTTATTTTGTCGTTGCATAATAAAAAATAACAATTTGAGAAAAAAAAAGAAGAAATATAAGCTAAGATCTGGTATTCACTCTGCAGGAGTTTCATTTACAAAATATACTTCCATGTTCCAAGCATGCTGTGTCCAGTCTGGATGGCCTTAAATGCTGTAGATGTGTTTTTAGATTTAATACTCAGATGAATTAGTTTTGCAGTTACTTGGATGAAACTACAAGGTTGAACAAGAAAAAAAAGGACACAGGTATCCTATCTGATTCAGCTTTGGGGCAAGGGTTTTTGAATCGAAAGAAGAGGTCAGAAACTGGAAAAACGGGTGAGGCATCATATCTGCGATATTTGGCCCGCTTCCGCAGTATTCCAGCTCTTGAGGACCAGACCTCTGATTAACTCTGCAAGGTACTCCAGACCTTGGTCCTGGTCTTCTATTGACTGCATTTCCTGCCTCAATGTGGATATTTTTGCTCCCTTTGTCAATTTCATGGTTTTCCAAATTTTTCGTGAAATCATATAAGAATTTGAATAAATTA
The DNA here is from genome assembly GCA_030144865.1 of Tinospora cordifolia. NCBI lineage: Eukaryota > Viridiplantae > Streptophyta > Magnoliopsida > Ranunculales > Menispermaceae > Tinospora > Tinospora cordifolia. The sequence continues at coordinate 5,033 of JAJIYU010011006.1, forward strand.
ACTTTTACTTCATTAACTTCTGGCCAACATGAAAGGAAAAAAAAATAGTACGTATTGTTAGATCAAGAAAATCACCCTAGTAAGCCTAAAGGCTAAAAAAACAAATAGTGTCATGGTTTGATCATCATTTTTCCTTGTCTTCATAGAATTTAAGAAGTTTCTCTGGAAAAGGGAGATAGAGTGCAAATTACATTCATAACTATTATTCCACCAAAAAAAGGAAATTGTTATTTTTGCTGGTTCTTGTGCTTCGAACCACTATAATGTTCTTCTCATAAGTCAAGAAGAAATTACACATTGTAAAATCACTGCTGCGCTGTTCAGGTCATCTGTGCAGTATCAGTTTGATGTCACCAAAATTGGGAGCATTTTCTGATTCGAAGGTTAGTTGTTTCTTTATGTTGTTATGTCAATACTCGGTTGTATACGTTCTCTGTTATTTGCCAAGCTTGGGACGCTTCAATATTCTTAGAGTGCTCCTCTCCCAAGTACAAGAAAGTTTGAAAGGAGCAACGGAAGAACTTTTTTTGTTCTCATCCTTGGGCTGTGAAGTGTTGCAGTGTATTTTACAAGTTACCTGTTATGCTGCACAGTTAGGGTCTCGTCTACATTCCCTCGCAATGCTTATCCTCGGCCTAATCAGGGGATCTTGGTATGGTCTGATCATATATACTAGTCAAGAAAATCAAAATGTTGGAGGAACGCCTCTTTTCCTTTCTTTTTGTATCTAAAATTTCGTTGTATATGTTATTTGAAATGCATTTTCACATTTGAAGAGTGTTCAGAAGAAGAAACGAATTTTGTTATTATAGTGAATGCTTCTTTTTTGCCTGTTCTGAGGGTTGATTGTGGTTACGAGACATGAGTGAACCTGTTCCTGTGTTGATTGATAACATTGTTTTATTTCAAACATTTAGAAGTATAAGATAATAATTAAAAAAACGTATATTAAATTTTTAAAGTAATTTTTATATACTTTTTCAAAAAAAAAGAAAAAAAATCTTCAACCGCTATTTGAGCAACTCCAACTCGCCCCAAAATTGGCGTGGGTTGGCTTCAACCACGCCAAACTCCCCCCTCCATTTTGGAAGTGTGGGGGGCCACGCCGCCCTTTTTTTTCTTTTTTTGTTTTTTTAGGTTTTTGAGTTTTTGTTCTTTTTAATATGTATTTTAAGTTAATTTAAGTAATTTACTTTTTATTAAATATTTTTAAATAATTTAAATCATGTAAATTTAACTGAAATTTATATTAATTGATAATTAATTTTATATATTAAAGAGAATTATAGTTGCTACAACATATCTAATACATTTGAAAAAAAGAGTACATTATAATCTACTTTAATAATTTTATAAATTTGCACTAGTTTAATATGTTATTCAAAGAAAAGAATATGCTATTTAGTTAATAATATATACTTAAAATGGTCCACAATTGTTCAGACTATTTATTAGCTATATGGATGAAAAAAAAATAATATTTTGGCAAAAAAATCAGAAGCGTATAAGAAAGATGTTAAATGTGTTTTTGGTGTTTTGTAATCTATATGACATTATGACTACTTGTATTATTATGCATGCGATCTTGCTATACCAATTCAAGTTAGTAAAGATATAAGGGAACCATTAACTATAAATATTGAAATGGCTAAGAATGAAAATTCTTGTTTTCAATAATTTTTTGCCCAACATCAATAGAATTAGGGGTACAAATGCTCATTTTTAGCTTTAAAAGGCATCAATTGATTATCTGTGAGAAAATATAGTAATTCAGATGACTAAATGTATTTTTTTGACAATTAATATATTATTTTTAATAATTAATGTTATAAGGTTAATTTTTATGTTATATTTCATACCGTTTTAATTACAATCAACGTTTCATAATTTTTTTGATAATTAGTGAAATATTAATAATTTTTATGTAATAATAATAATTTTATAATCAAAAGTTTAGTTTAATTTAACATATTAAAAATATTAAAAAATATTATTTATTTATAGATATATTACTTTTAAAAAGTATTAAAGAAAATAATAAAATGTATATGTAAAAATATTAAATTTTAGAAAAATAATATAAATAAACATAAAATAAAATTTTAAAAATTATTTTAAGAATATTTTTTTTTAAAGAAAAAATAGTAAACATATGAAAAGATAGGCTGGATATGAGATGATGTATGAGCCAGAGATGACATGGTGTTTGAAGTCAAGTGGAGCCCATTTACAGGGGGAGTGTCCGTCGGGACGGTTGGAGGTGGCCTTATTGACCCACAGCCACGGAGCGGTTTCAAAGCATTAAATACGGAACATTGTCTTGAGTAATAAAAGAAAAGGGCATTGTAAGGCCATCTTGGTAATTTCAGTCAGTATCTTTCCTTTTCTTGTTTAAATTTCGTTCGGTATTAAGTGGGTAAACTGCTTCTCTCGATCACATCCAAGGTTTCAGTCATACCGGTACAGAGGGACCAGCTCTGTTATTCGCAGTGAATTAGGTCAAGGGTTTTGCTGAACCCCCAAAAAGAAATTAAAGAAAATGTCTCAGAACGGGAAACTGATGCCAAATCTAGATCAAGAGAGCACCAAAGTCCTCAATCTCACGGTGCTTCAGAGGATCGATCCATTCGTCGAAGAAATCTTGATCACCGCAGCACATGTTACTTTCTACGAATTCAATATCGAGCTCAGTGAATGGGTTCGTTTGGGCTTTTCTCCATTTTCTGTTTGAGTTTCTTCATTCGTTCTTCTTCTTCTTCATTTTCATGTTTCTAATTGAGTCTTATTTAATTTGTTAAACAGAGTCGCAAGGATGTGGAAGGATCTCTCTTCGTTGTTAAGAGGTACGAATTGTTTTTTTTTTTTTTTCCTTTTTCTGTTTGCATGTAGGTGGAATTGGACGCTGTTCTTTCGAGTTGTTTGTCTGTGATCCACTCTGGATCGCTTGTAACGTTGTTTTTAATGTTGCTGCAGGAATACTCAACCTAGATTCCAGTTCATTGTGATGAATAGAAGAAATACAGGTGGATTTTTGTCGTTCTTTTTATTGCATTTGAAATTCAGAAAGTTTAACGTTTCTTATTATTCTTAAGAACCTGTTCAATTCCCCCGGTTTTCCTATAAGAACAACTGTTTACTTCATGATCGCAGATCTTGTCAGCTTACTAGTGATCCGTGACTTCATTCCTGGATGGTGTAAATAATATTTCCATCAATTTTAGACTCGTAAGAAAATCGCGAAGTCAATCTGGTTTTAGTTCAATGATGAAATGGAATTCAGTGTTATTTGAAGAGAAGAATTTGACGTAGAAGCTCATTCAGCTTTCAGATTGATTTTATCTTCTTTTAATTTGTTTGTGTGTTTTTTGAGGGAGGGAGTGAAAGAATTGTGAGATGTAAGCGTGGCATAATTATTTTATATAATGGTTCATAGGTTTTTGGAACCATAAGAGAGGTTGTCTTAATTTACTTCTGACATGATGTTTTTTTTTTTTTTTTTGCCCTTTTGCCATAGTTGTTGGATAAATTCTAATTAAGGTGATTTGGGTACACACAATGAAAACCTTTAGATGCTTTAATTAGGAAGACTGTCTTGTTAACAATCAACAATAATGAGAGATGTATATCAAGACCTAGAATTCAATGGGCAAATGTAATTAATCTAATTTAAATGTCAAATTAGCACTTGATAGAATAGAGTGGAGGGAGTAGATTCATTCTTAATGTTTCACTCCATTTTTTTCATTGTTTCTAAAGATTTTCATTTTATTATGCATCGAGCACTTGTTTTTCTTTGTGGTTTCTACTTTGATTCAAACTTTATTTTATATGCTTATTTACCTTCCTTGTGTCCTTTCATTTTCAAAATCTACCATGTGCAGATAATTTGGTGGAGAATCTCTTGGGGGATTTTGAGTACGAAGTCCAAGTTCCATACCTTTTGTATAGGAATGCAGCTCAAGAAGTCAATGGTATTTGGTTTTACAATTCACGTGAATGTGAAGATGTAGGGAATCTCTTCAGCAGGTGTGTCCTATATTTATACACCTGGGTTTTGTTTTCTTTAATGAGTATGTATATTCTTCATGTTTAGACCTTCTTATCTTAGTTGAATCGTTTCAGTCACCATGTACTGTTCCAGTTTCTGATTTAATACTTGCACACCCCTAACATATAACTGTACAAATTCTTGGAAACTCCTCAAGCTCTTGACGCCCTTTGATGATGCTGTGGCGAGATCATGAATGCATTTTTTTTTTTTTTTTTTTTGGGAAAGGAAACAATATAATATCAATATGAACTGGATGAGATACCCTGAGTGTACAACACATATTTGTTTTTGTATGGAATTTTAGGTGATTGTGTTTATTAATCGATAAAGTTATGTAGCATGGTATTTTTACAATTTCTGGTTTCCAGCTTTCCAAAATGTGTATATTTCCTTGTCCACATGACAGTTTGACTCCACATTATATAAAATTTGGTGGAAACTTTGATCAACCTATATTCATTATATTAGAAAAGGTGGATGAGGGCAAAATGAAATGAAAAAAAAAAAAGATTCGTTGTGAACTTTTCAACATTTTGGAATTGATGAGAACTTCAGTCCAATGTTCCAAGCATAATCTCGTGGTTTCTTTTGTTATACAACAATGAGGTGGAACGAGGTGCCTTGTAGGAGAGTGGAAAATGTGAGGGTGATGAGAGGGAGAAGAAATTGGGTTGGTGGCTTGATATGTTTTTGAGCAGGCCTGATTCTTGAAGGAGTTGGCCTACTTTGTCAATGACAAAAAGTTAGTGTCACTTAGCGTGGTTCTAGCAGGTTGGGTAGCTTACTTGACTGCAGTTGGTGCCTGTTGGTCGTGCCTGTGGCCTTCACAAGGTGGTAAGTAGTTTACGTCGCCAATTAAAGAAGGATTTAACTTGAATGGGGTAGGGGATTATGTAGAAGGGTGAGCAATACCTTGGGCTTTAGACGCGACCATCCGTAGCCAAGGTAGTTAGGATTGAGGTCCTACCTCAAATCAATAAGGGGTCCTTAAAAATTAAGTCATAAGATTAGATACTTGGATTATAAAATCCTACAAATTTATAACATCATTCTTTTTGATATAGATGAAGATATTTAAATAAAAGTAAAATACTTGAATAACACATGTAATATCTATTTAATTCAAAAAGAATTGATGAGGGTTTCTTAGTCTTGCTCTTACTATGTCTAATTCCAATCCCATCAGCACCATCACCAAAGGTAGACATAAATTATGTTTAATTAGGGGGACAACTGATAATAATTTCAAGCCAATAAAATTAAATATTAAAAAGCAAAAAACTCAGCCAATTATGAAATTTAATGAGGAAAAAAAACTGGAGATAGATAGTTAAATTGTTGTATTATAGCACTATGCAACTGTCCTACTGTTAGTGTGACAACTTTCAAGAAATTTTTTTTTAAAAAAATAGCATCTATGTGATTGTGACAAATGAAGAGTACAAGAAAAAAGAACAAGAAGTAGAGCAAGAGGAGGAAAGAGGAGGAGATACTGTCATTGCAGTTTCCTTCGTCGGGGGTGAGAGTTGCCAAAGTGATTGGGGATTGGTTATTTTAATCCATAGATTTTCTTTTTTAAAAAATATCTTGGGATCGCTATTCAGGTGCACTAGAGCTATTCTTTTGATCTCTTAACAATCTAGATCATTGCTCATGTCTTGGAACGAAGGATTGTGCAGTCCTACTATTCAAATCTACATCTTGATTCTTGATTTCCTTGTATATATCTAATAAGTGGATTGGGCTTGAGCTTAGGTCTGTCACAAGACAAGCGAAGCCTATGAGTCATAGGCCATTTTTTCCCAACCCTAGAAAGAGACCCTTTGCTCCTAATGTGGGACTTAAGGAGGAGGCCCTCTGCGTGCACACGCACGTGTGTGTGTTTGTTTGTTTGTTTGTTGTTTTTAATTGTCTAAATATAGGGATGGCAATTTGTGACACGACACAATAACCCGACACGAACATGAAACGAAGTTAACGAATTTGGGTTTAACATAAACAGGTTTGGGTGAAAACGGGTCAAACATGATTATACACGATTAAATGCGGGCCATAAACAGGTTAATCTAATAAACTGGAAAATGACACGTTTAACATGATTATGGATAAGTTAAAAGACAAATTATAAATAAGTTAATTTAAAATTAATGTATTTATTAATTTGTTGATAATATAATTCTTTATTATTTTTTAAATATTTTTTAAAATTTAATTTAATTTTATATTTTTATACTTTTATTAATATTTTTTTATAAAAAATTATTTTAAAAATTGATGGTAAAAAGTTAAATAGGTCATGTACATGTACACGATTATGAACACGGTTACAACACGACCCGTTTATAATATATGTCATACGACCCGTTTATAACACGATGATACAAATTGCCATCTCTATTTAAATATTTGGCTCGATGGCCAAGCTACCATATTGGACTTCCTTTTTCTTGAAACCTGGTCAAGTTGTCTGTATGATGTTAAACTATCCAAGTCTAGCTGTTCTGGATCAGGTTTGGGTTTTATGCATAGTCTTGGAAGAAAAGTCTTCTATTTTATGGTTATGTTGCTATTCTTGTATTTCTAATGCTTCATACATACCTTATATTAAGAGGTGTACTATTGATTCCAAATGTTTTGAGTAACTTTCACAAAACAAGAACACTTGTGCATCCTTTGTGATCCGTTGAGACCAAAGCATTAGATGGTCGTTTATGCCTACAAAGTTTGGGATTTGGTGTGCCTTTTATACTTGTTTTTTGTGGTCCACAACATACATAATACTAATGGTGTTATTGGGGGATACAAGTATGGTTGAATTCTCTAGCATGGATTTTGTTTTAATACTTGATTAACGGTATTGGTATTTGATTCATGGAACTATGATAGCTTATGGTTCTTGTAATTACTATTGCTACTTTTGCATTGATGATCATAATGTTTAGGGGTGCTTAGGGGTTGGATTGTGTTAGTTTTAGGCTAAAAACTCAACCAACCTCAAACTTTCAGATGATAAAATATATCACCAGAATTTGAAGTAGCCTGTCAAGTACACTAAATCTAACCAAGTTAGATGGTTTTCAGATCAATAAGGTTCCACAAGTTTCAGTTGATTCTGACGAAGAAGAAACCTAGTGTGTAGAAAAGCTCAAGAAGAAAAGGAAAATAGTTCTTTTTTTTTTTTCAAAGAAAAAATAAAGACAAGGATGAAGAAAGATGATGCATGAAAAAAAAGGAAAATAAACATTTGCAATGGTCTAGTGGAGAAGAATAATAGTGAAATCAAGCAAAAGTGAAGATAAAGGCCAACATAGGGGATAATGGTACTAATGAGCAATGTCATGGGCAATTTTTACAAAACAACAAATGAAGAAGTGGGAAGTTTGGAGGTAGGGGTGTGCAAATCTTGGTTTGCTTCAGTTTTCATCAAAAGACAAAGCCAAACTGCACTTGAATCAGTTAAGGTTTTTTGAAACCAGAATTGAACCAAACAAATATTTAAATCAAACCAATGATATGAAAATTTAACTAACTTCATAGAAATTAACAGAATTATTTTGGTTTTTTGAGAGATCAAATTAGAGTTCAAATGTAAGGTGAAAATAAAAAATTGCTAGAAACTTCAAAATTTTCAAGGAAATTTGCTAAAATTTGACAATTTCATTGAAGTTAGTAAAATATAATGTGATTTTTAACTAAATAGAGCAAAAAGTCAAATGAAAATATCGATATGTGGGGATAGAGATTGAGGGAGATGTTTGAAAGAACTTGGATCTAACTTTGTCAAGTTGTGAAAATGTGTGTTCAACATTATATTTATGCTTTTATAAATGAAAAGTGTTTGCTTATGTTTGTTTTCATTATTTTTAATATTAACGGTACATATTTTAGCATCTATACAAAGTTTTTTTTTTTTTTTTTTAACTTTTCAAGTTGGTGCATTTTATGGAAATTTTGTAAAATTTTTCGAACTTCTCTGAATTATTTCGCCTTTTTAACTGTTACAATTTAGGGTGAAGTTGAAATTTGAACCTTGATCGAACCAGAAAGAATTGAGTTTGTTTGAGTTTGTTTGGTTTGGGTTAATTGGATTACATCAATTTTTCATATCTTCTTGTTAAGACTACCATACGATTTTAAAAACACATACGTATTAAATAAAAATTAAGCTAAAAAGCATTGCTAACTGGATCTTGTATTTGTATGAGTTGCACTACCATTTTTGAAGGGGGAAAAAGCAAAACACTTTATGACCAAATCAAATCATCAAAATTGAAGAGAACAAAAATACACAAATCTAAAGATTAAAAACGAAGAATGAATATCAAGTAATGGAGATCATATATATATATATATATATCCAATGTTGTTGAGTACAACAATAACAACAATGATATTCGCCACTAGAGAGCCCCAGAACAGAAGTAACAAAGTTGATAGGGCGACGACTCAGAAAAATTCAAAAAGGAATTGAGAATTTAAACAGAGATTTTGTGAAAGAAGAAATGAAAACATTGTTTGACGTAGCATAGATTTTTGCTCTCTCTCAAAATTAGGGGATTTGCCCAACTTTGGGAAGAAATTGTGAGGTGCCATTGGTAGGGTTAAATTCAAAGAAGAATAGGAGTGGGAGGAATACGAATGAACATAGGTGGAAACACTTTGTAATTTGGGGTTTTGTGAGATGCCATTTTTTAGGGTTAAATTTGAAGAAAAGGTGGAGGAGGAATACGAATAAGAATAGTTGGCAACACTTTGTGTAATGGGATTTTGTTTTTTTAGGGTTGAGATGGTTAGAACAAGAGGAGGAGCAGGAGGAATATGAATAAGAATAGGTGGAAACACTTTGTGAAGTGAGATTTTGTTTTTAGGTTGATACTGTTAGCAACTTAGGGTCATTCAAAAATGACAATATTATCATTGGTTCATTTTTTTATTTTTTTGGCTACGTATGCATAAATCAAAATCTAACTAAGCTGATTGGTTTTCTCAAACTACACCAAAAACCGAATAAAAGAACACACAAAAAAATAAAAAAACCAATAAGGTCGGTTTGTTTTAGTTTGACAGTTGCGATGAACGCCTCTAATTGAAGAAGGCAAGAAAGATGTAGGTGGTGGGGGATTTGATATGCTGATAAGATGGTATTAATAGTTTGATGAGGAGAGGATACATAAATGTTTTGGAAATGATTGCATCTTAGTCTTTTGCTATTGGAGCCTTTGAAAAGGAAGGGAAATTCTGTTGGTTTTGGCTTTTGCTAATTTGGTTTTCAAAATCTGTCTCAAGGCTCAACCCAAAGTGTTGAGATAGGTAATTTAATGGCCTAACCTCTACCTGTCCCAGTATCATTAAATGGCTCAAGATGGATTTGGTATATTTTGATTGAGCATAAATTAATATTATTTGTTTACATTTTGTTTTTTAAGTTGCTAATATTTTCTATTTGAAGTTTTTTACAGTTGCATGGCATTTTTACCATGATTTCTATCAACATTTTGTAAAACTTGCATTATTTTCTTTTGGGTCAATCTTAGAGACTTTGGTTAAAAGAACTAGGACAATGGACATAAAAAATGAGAGTCGTAATGCTAATTAAAAAAGCAAGAGTAAAATATATGCTTTTACTTCTTAATGTTTTTTTTTAGTAATTTGGCTATCCTTCATTTTCTTGATCTTGAATTTAACTTTCATTAATATATTTGTGCTATTTCTCATTTGCCAAAATTTCCTACGTAAGCATGACAGCTTTTGGGTGCTATCATAATGTTTTATTTATTACTAATGCTACCCTTTGAAACTAGGTTGTTCACCCTTTCATACTATTGCAAAGAGATGTTTTGCTTCTATTTCATAACGAAATCCTTAAAATATTGTCAGAGTGCATGTGCATCTATGCAAATAACAAAATTTTTTAACTTTGCCCTTTCCTGTGCATTTTCATTTTGGGTTGTGCATTATCTCTTGTTTAAGAGACAGACTTTCTGGTTCTTTGAAATATTTATTTAAATATAGCTTCTTTTGTTTCCAGGATATTGAATGCATACTCCAAGGTTCCTCCAAAGCCTAAAGTATCTTCTACCAAAAGGTGATGAAAAGTTTCACTTTGTGCAAGTCTTTCAAATTAAAACTAATTAATTTAACTATTATAATTCTGTAAATTAAATGGTTGAAACTTTTATACATGATTATGATGGCAACTTATATTTTTGTTAAGTTGTATGTATCGATTTTTCTTGATGTGTATACTAATATGGAATCTTTGCCTTGTTACTTTTTTTTTTTTTCATTTTTGTATGATACTTTAGTTCAAGATATGCTGAAGAATTTTGCATCTATTAACAATCAATGGTAATGATAAAGAAAAAGGAAGATCTAAGTTGACATGAACCGAAAACGTTAAGATATAAATATTGATAATTTAGGTCTTTACTTAGACTTGATAGGATGGAGTGGAGAAAACATATTTATGTAGCCAACCCCATTGTCACGGGCCTATCAATCGTTCCCTAGAATTGC